>JBAMBO010000603.1:0-93158 GCA_037044535.1 Lordiphosa magnipectinata | reverse complement strand
TGAAGTTTTCTCGTGCATTTCCCGTATAAAAAATTGTATTATATACGTTAGTAAGAAGCTGTACGAAGTAAGGTGTAGCAATTTTCGGGAACTCTGCTAAGAGGATAGACTTCCCGGGTGCGCGATGTTGCTGCTTTTACTTTCGTGATGTCAATTTCCATAGTTCCCATCGCTGTCGCTTTTTGATCTGCCGTTTAAACGATACGCACATCTCAATTAATTTTGTTCCATTTCCATCTATGGTCATGTTTTTTAACTCCTCTCGAAAGATTTGCATACCTTGCGTTTGAATCCGCGTCCTCTGTTAATACCTGCTCATCTGCTATGCGGGTATTTAGATCGCCGACTATCATTACATTCGGGAATTCGAACTGAAGTAGGGCATCGTATAATTTTTCGTAGTGATCTAGCCACCGATTACAGTTCAGATAGACTGGAAATATGTGGAAGGGCTCAACAACATTAATGTCTTGAACCTTGCACTAAATATGCACTTTATTTTCTCCTTGAGCTCTTTTCGGATTCCGTACATAGCACCTCCGCTTGCTCTGCCTCTAGTACTTGTTCTGGTGGCAGGTTCCCACAGAAGCACGTAGGTTTTAAAAATTTCCTCGTAGTCTTTTAAATGGGTTTCGGCAAATGTCTCGAGTAAAATAATAATGTCGTGCTGATTTACAAAATGAAGGAAGTAGGACTGTTTAAGCATGTTGGCTAATCCTGCAATGTTGTATACTAATATCTTAAGACTAAGTGTATGTACTTATACACTTTTAATGAGCACGCTTGTTGCAGGTTTCAATTGTACTAACCTGCTCAGTCGGAGCGAGGTTCCTTTTATTTCGAATTTCTCATCCCTTATCTTCTAACTTAACTAAGGCAGTATTTGTAAGATAGCTGCGTGTGTATAAATATAGAAATGCATTCGTGGAAGGATGCATGTTAAGTGCACCGGATGCCCTTTTTAAGTGGTTCCCATGGTTGATCCTTTTCAAGTGCTGTGTCTGCTGGGCTGGGCTCCTCGTTCCTCGTCACTGCGGCTATTAATATTTAATACTACTACATAAGGTGACATGTTTATGACACACATGGCGACATAGGCTACATATTTAAATATGAGATTAACACTACGTGTGGGCCGAGTTGAATATCATGTTCAAGTTCGAACATTCTCGGGGGGCCTAAAATGCGACAGCCAGTTATCCAGTTTGTGTCTTACTCTTCTGTAAGATCCATAGACTCTAATTAAACGTCTAAATAGGCGCTGCAGTTCCTTTGTCTTGTCCAAAGCGGACCCATTTGGTGTTGGTTTAAGCGATCTGACTTCGTCTGCATCTTTGCTCGTGCTGATATATTTCCTTGCCTGCAAAATAGGAAAGAAGTTTCGGAAATAAATGGCCCCAATGGGCTTCGACTGCATTCTAGTCATGCGGTGTCCGTCTGTTTTGGCACTGTCCACTGTACAGAGCCGCCCGTGGTTAAATTGTGGTTCATCCCTCTTCACGATGAGTTGCTCGATGCTCGAGCTCGTAATCCAGGCTTTCTGTCTTGTACCCTCCAGCGTGTTATTAGGCAGTTTTTTGATCTTCCAATTGCAAGTCCAATTGAGAATCTCCCGCCTTACCAAACGACTCCATATTAGCAAGCGACTCCAGTTTAAAAGGACTGCTTGCTTGCTTCAAATGTTTCTTCTTGGGTTTGGATGGGTTGTCCATCTTTCTGGTCGATTGTGGTATTACTTCATTTTTTCCATGTTGAGCTCCCACTTCTCTTTGGCTGCAGTCTTCGTCCTTGTCGGCGTGCTCCACCTGTAGCCCATAATTTACCGCCAGCTCTTCACAGGCCTGAAATCCAACATTGTCATGGGCCTGAAAGAGATCCTTGTCGACGTGTTCCTGTTGCCCATAGTTGACCGCCAGCTCTTCACGGGCCTGAAAGACATCCTTGTCCTTCTTCTCCATGGTGGGTCCGCTTTCCTGCTGAGTGTGACCCACCTCCATTACTTGCCCTTTGAGCTGCTCGGCATGTTCTTCTCCTTGGAGTTGTTGATCCAGTTTTTGGAATTCGGTTGCTGGCCGCGCACATTCATCGGCAGCCTCAGATTCAGTCAGATTTGCTGAAGGTGCCTCCTGTGCGGTACTAGCCATATCTGCCGCTCGCTGATCTTTTTTATTCACCCGCCTCGGGGTGCCTTTGAATAAAAAGAAAGTCGGCTTCTTCTTCTTGTAGTAGTCTCTAACTGGAGTACCTGCCTTCTCCAGATGTGGCTTACTGACTTTCAGCTGCTTTGGACATCTGTTCCAGCTTTCTTCATTTATCTTACATATACGATCCCATGCTGTTGTATAGTAAGAAGGTTCTTTCATAAGGGAGGAAGTAAGTGAATTTCTTGCTTCCCCTTTAAGACACGCGTTCAGGTAATACATCTTGACGCCATGCCCGAAGTCTGCTCTCTCGTGGACTGCCTGCTTAAACCATCCATAAAACGTTGGCCAATCTTTGGGGTTTCCATTAAATGTAGGCATTTGTATTGCCGGTGCAGCTGGTAGAGGTAATAATGGCTTCCTCACGTTTGACTCTTTTAGACGCTGCTTTCTGACATCCATCATTCGTAATGGCCTCTATTCTCAGATCGAGAATCTTGTCAAAATGGCTGAGATTATTCATAGTCCTCAGCTTGTTATGCGTTTCTTCCAACTCCCCAAGCATAACTTCAATCTTGGAATTGTGCTTAAGTATTTCATCAGTGTGCAATTCCATGAAGCATTTGCTAGCTTCTTTAATAGTTTGACTTAGTTTTCCTGCAAGTGAATCCACTAGTTTCGCCAATTCGTCTATTGGGCTTGCAGAGCCAATGTGGGCGTCGTGTACCGCTGCACATCATTTCGTTGAGATGGCCCGGCGTCCTGCATGGCGTGGTCTCTCATATTGACCTTTAATCTCGCCTCCTCATAAGGTTTGATATGCGCCATGGTTATGTCGAATATTCCCATATTCGCACCCACTTCACGGATTTCGATCAACCAAAAAATGTGTAGCGCGAAAATCGAACATCCGGCTCGAAGGACCAAAAAATGTATGTACTTATACACTTTTGATGTATGAACTTTATACACATTTAAATATGAGATTAACAATACGTGTGGGCCGAGTTGAATATCATGTTCAAGTTCGAACACTAAGTTTGGTTGCGTGATTTATAATATTTGACCTTTTTTTATGCGTTTTCTTTAGTTTTGGTCGTTTTTTGACCCAAAATCGCAAAATGGTTTGGATTTCTAAAAAGCATTTTTAATTATCAACTCAAGCGATTCTGTACTCTACTATAAAATAGTTTTTTTCGGTCATAATATTATGAAAAATAGAAAATATTTTAAGAATTGACTTAAATGATTGTTTTTGTATACAGAGTGAAATTTCGGAAAACCCGAACTGAACAGGTTCTTTGGGGTTCGGTTCAGGACCGGTTTGCTGCAACCTTGTTACAGAGTATAAAAAGTATCAAAGTATTGAAGAGCTTTTCCATACATTGAAACCAAGCTTTCTGTTCTAGAAGTTCTTAAATACAAAATCGAGGTATAACTCTAGTTTTGTTTTTAAATTTGTTTCCAAATTTATTGTAACTTAGTTTTTAGGAAAATTTCTCGACAAGACATGGCTAAATCTCTTTCAAATATATACAAGACTCCGAAAATTCGATTTTGTGTTATGCCTCGGAGCATTTTGGTAACAAAACTTAGCTTAAACTGAAACTTTACGAAATAGGGGAATTGTTATTTATAATTCAGGATTATTTAACTTTAATTGTGAGGAGTTTGGACTTGACATTGTTAAAGCAAAGCAACGTTTTCTAATTTTTCATCTTCAGGGGTCGAAGTAATTATTTATTTCCCTTTCTTTCAAATTATATACATGTATATTTTCTCATGCTCACCTTTTTGGTTTGCGCTAAACCCTGTTGTCTAGTGTTATTATTTGCCTTCTCTCTCTCTTGATTTCCAACTATATCTGTCTGACTTTTTTTGATCTATACTCTTGCAATGCTGGCCAGACGATGTCGTTAGCTTGGATTACACCGATTCCGTTGAGTTTCACAATTGCAGCAGCGATGATTGCTGCTATGCCTCCAGCTCCACATTGACGCATCAGCAACAGCGGCGTCATCGTCATCATCATCATCATCACCAACAGCTTCAATCCCTATCCATGTCTTGCTCAAGCAATGATTCCCTATTCACAGATCCCGCAGAGGAGCTGCTCATCTCAAATCATTACTTTAAATCGCCAAAAGTTGAGCTGCCGCCAGCGTCGGGCAATGCCAAGGAACGTCCCTTGAGTGAGATAAGTGTAGCATCGGCGGACACCCTATCGCCGAGCACAGCTCGTGCAGTGGTCGAGCTGCAGCGACGTTGTCGTGCAGATAAACTAGCCTGTCTAAGCCTTACACGCATCACGTACCTAAACATAGCCAAAGATCAGGAACAGGAAGAGCCGGAGGAGGAGCCGGAGAGCTCGCCGGACGAGCTGATGGCACTACAGCTGAGCAAAAAGCTGGCCCAGGTGATGGGCAGCAGCAACAGTCCGGAATCAATGCCCACAGCAAGTCGCTTAGATTCACCCAATGAACTCTTTAATGTATCCAAGGCCAAGAAGGTGGAGTTGCAGAATTTATCATCACGCTTCAGTGCGGCTGTCAATCAAACGCCGCCGCCACCAGCTGCAGAATTGGGTGAGTTTTTGCACTGAAATATAAGTATAGGCTTAAAAAACGGGGTCAGAATGTTAAATCTTAGATCTTTCATATACAGTTTTAACCTAAACTTTAACTTAAAGGCGATTTGGTCGTTGGGGAGGTGGGCTAAGATATTACAAAAGCATTAACGTTCAATTCTCAGTGCGTTGCACGAATTATTCAAATTCCCACTTGGCCAGCGCAAATAAACGAGGTCCTTTCTGTTTGTTGTTGTTGTGTAGAGTGTGTGCGCGTGTGTGTTTATGCTCTCAAGTGGTGACCCTCGAGTCCGACAAAAAAAAAAAAAGAAACTAAAAGCTTGTGTCCCTTTTTTCCTACTTCGTTTTGCACTCTGCGCCAATTTCAAAGGTAAACACACAATCAAACAAACAAAAAGTGCTTGTCAAACTGTAGAATGAAGTGTACTAACCAAGGGTTCCTCCACCTACATATAGATACAACATCTTCCCCAAAATATGATGCATACATATGTCAAATAATTGAAGTGCCCGTTGCCCGGGACAGCCAAAGTGGCAAAGTGATGGCGCATAAAAAAAAGGGGGAAAAAAACTGTCACAAGATGCAAATTCTGTCAAGTTGGCTACTTATTTAGGGTACCTAGAAGTATTTACATTCCCATGAAGAACAATTTGGAGAAGCTTAATTTTGAAACGATTTTTAATTTGTGATAAAGTGGCTTTTAAGTGAAGCGGAAAATGGTCACCAATTTTTACTGATAATAAAATGTTAATAAGAAAGACACCTAATTCCTACCACTAGACCTTAAGGCACTCGCCTCAACTATAATTAATGCTAAATCGCTCACTGAATGTCGCCTATGCCTGAACCAGATACTTCAGTTATTTACTTGACATAAATCCGCTTTCAGAAATGAGTAATATAGCTAGGCCTATGGCAACATACAAGCTTCACACAAAAGCTGAAACTACACAGAAAGAAAAATCTGACATATCCGGATTAACAATGTCAGAAATCGCTTAATCCGGAATTGTCTCAAATCAAGAACGAAAGGATTGACTTGAGTAATGATTTTTCGATTCCGGAACTCTTGTCTTGATCCCAATTTAAGCACACCACATTTTCAATAGTTTTGTTTTGGACTGATGTGGAGAAAGTTTTCCCGCTAAAGCTTAGTACTCAGATAAACTAAATCGTCTAACAGCAAAATTGACAACATGCGATGCCTCTCAATTTTGCTGGTGCCCAAATAGATACTTTATAGTGCCAGTAGGAAATCACAGTGGTTAGAGCGAGACGGACATATTCCCAAATGTATCCAGAGATCGTAAGTGAGAGCGTACAGCTGACTAGTTTCGTATAGAAGCGGTGTGGCCTAAGCAATTTTTAAGTCTAGATATTCTAGTCTATGTTGACAGCTTAATACCACCAAATGTGAAACGGTAACACATCTTTGTCACCTCTGTTTTGCTTGCAATTTGAATTTGTTTAATTGTTTTTATTTAAATAGTCAGGGATATTTGGAGGTTCAGTGGCGTAGATAGCTTTTTGCAATGAAGGCTAAATTTTATAATTTTTTTTCTAGGTTATCGATTATAGTCTAGTATTCCGGCCTTCTCTTAGAAAATTACAAAAAAATTTCCTTCGATGATTCGCAAACTATGAAGAATTATCATGCTTAAAAGTGACAGCGGTCATCCAAGGTTTCTTTTAAAATTTTTATCTTTAATTCAAAATTTTACAATTTTAAATCTTTTAAATCGTTAACCTCACAACCCAAAAAGTTCGGTTCAAAGAACAACTCAAGTCAATTTATTTTAGTTTTGTTAATATCCCAATATATTGACCGGATACAAATAATTTCATAATGCTGAGTCGGAGCATTATCATTTCAAAATCATATTTCGACTTCGAGAATGAAATAAAATTTAAGTCAGGTTGTTAAATTGCAAAACTAGTGTTGCTAGCTCTTCATTTTAAAGTCCAAGTACTTTTGCAAGCTTTAGTAGACATTTATGAATGATGGACGTTATCTTCTCAACAAAAATATATCTAATTTTGTATCAAAAATTCTCTCTACGATCTAAGAATCAAAGAACCATGCTTAGAACCAGGGCAACAAACCCAAAAACATTTTCGGAACCTCCGGTTGGCGGGTTCTGAACTAAGATTTACCAACGGTTAAGGTTCGGAAAATTGAGGTTCGAGGTTTTTCGGCTTTGGTTTTGGTTCGGGCCTTGGTTCGTTCCACGTTTTACCCAATATAAAGGTTGTCAAAAAAGTCTTGCGGTATTTTTATTGAATTTTCAATTGTTCATAAAATTGGTTATAATAATGCGATTTAAGTCAAATATGCGCCGTTTTGTTCGATGACGAGTTCCCAACGAGATGCCAACTTCATAATGCCCCTCTTGAAGAAGCTCGCTTCCCTATTGGCAAAAAACTCGGAGAGCCACTTTTGTGGCCAACTTCCGACTACCAAGCTCGTTCGCACTGGACATAAATAGGTGGTAATCACTTGGTGCGAGATCGGGACTATACGGTGGATGCAAAAGAACCCCATCCGAGCTCCCGGAGCTTCTGGCGCTTCACCAAAGATGTGTGTGGCCTGGCGTTGTCCTAATGGAAGACATTTCGGCCTCTGTTGATCAAAGATGGCCTCTTCTGCATGAATGCTGCATTCAAGCGGTCCAGTTGTTGGCAGTACAGGTCCGAATTGAGCGTTTGGCCATAGGGGAGCAGCTCATAGTGGATGATTCCCTGCCAATCCCACCAAACACACAAAGAACCTTCCTGGCTGTCAATCCAGGCTTGGCCACCGTCTGGGCAGCTTCACCGCTTTTCGACCACGACCGTTTGCGCTTCACGTTGTCGTAAGTGACCCACTTTTCATCGCCAGTCACCATCCGCTTCAAAAACGGTTCGATTTTGTTGCGATTCAGAAGCGATTCGCATGCATCGATACGGGCAAAAATGTTTCTTTGCGTCAAGTCGTGTGGCACCCATACATCGAGCTTCTTTTTGAATCCAAGCTTCTTCAAATGGTTTATAACGGTTTGATGACTCATGCCCAGCTCTTGGCCGATGCTACGGCTGCTACTATGCCGGTCTCTTTCGATCAATTCAGCGATTTTATCGCAATTTTCGACGACAGGCCTTCCGGACCGTGGCGCATCTTCGATGACCTCTGCACCAGAACGAAAACGTTGAAACCATCGTGGAAATGGAAACTGTATCGGGTCCATAAACTGCACAAATTTTATTGGCAGCATGAGATGCATTTTTGCCTTTATCGTAGTAGTACTGTAAAATATGCCGTATTTTCTCTTTATTTTGCTCCATGTTTGCGACGCTATAGCTCACGAACGACTAAAAACAAACAACAATAAATCAAACACGTGTTAGCGCGTGAAAAGAGCTTTCCAAAAAACTCTAGCGTGAACCGATGCGACGAATACAACTAGAACTACGCGCTTGCAAAGACAAGCTTGCGGAAAACCCGCAAGACTTTTTTCGACAACCTTTTATATTCTTGATCAGCATCAACAGCCAATTCGATATAGCCCCGTCCGTCTGTCCGTCCGTCCGTATAAGAACGAAGAGATCTCAGAGATGGTAAGATATAGAGGTTTGACGTGTATGGAGCATATAGTTCATACTTGCAGGCAGATCAAGTTTATTTTCAATTTTTGCCACGCCCCCTCCCGCCCACGCAATTTTGAAAAAACGTCATATCTCCTACAGTTTTGAAGATAGATCGTTCGTACCTTCTAGAGATACCTGAAACAAAATTATTTATCGATTTGCTGAAGGAATGATAAACATCGGATGAACAATACTCAAGTTATGAGCAAAAAGCGGCCAGTAAACACCCCCCACCGCCGCAGCATTCTATTGAACGGCAATCTTAGTGAGAGAGAGAGAGAGAGAGAGAGAGAGTGAAACTTAGAGATGAGCGCGTATAACTCGTGAGCAAATGCGAGCTGCGACGTTAAGGGTACAGAGTATGTTATAGTCGGGCTTGACCGACTTTCTTTCTTGTTCAATTCAATTCAATTCAATTTATTGCATCGATTTGTAATGATAAGTGTATGCTTCTAATATATATTACATATTTCTTAAGAGTTCAAGTCTATGGACTGTGGTTATAGGTTGAATATCTAAATCTATCATTGAAGTTATCTGTCAGTCGGCTTAGTCTGTCTGCTATCATTTCTACATTGGCTTTATGGTGCAAATCGGAGGTAGGATGAATCCATGGGAGATTGAAAATCATTTTTAATAGCTTGTTTTGAGCAGTTTGTAATCTCTTAATATGACATTTGGCAACATCAGACCAAACTAGGGCTCCATAGAACATTACTGCTTGAAATATCGATCTGAACAAGTATAACTTATTTTCAATGGATAACCAGAGAACGGCTTCCGTTGAGCGTAAAAACATTCATACACGAACAATAGCTGAATAAACAGCCCATTCGGTTCAAGGGCTCAAGCCGACGTTCGCATATGTGTTCACCGTTGAGTTAAATTCACTCAACTGTCGGCAATTTGTTTTGCTCGCTGACTTTATACCTGCTCGTGCTCAACCGCTCTTCACGGCCGTTCGCTCTTTCTGCTCAACGCGATCATTGTTGAGCCGAAAGAAAACACTGAAAAGAACAAACTCAATGCCGATGAGTAAGCTCAAGGCGTATGAGTAAACTCAAGGCGTATGAATAAACTCATTGAGTTTGAACATGCCCGCAGTCAGCAGCGCTGCCTCTGCACTGCTGATGACTGTGAAGAAGGTGGAACAGAAAATTATCAAAATACGAAATTTTACAACAAATATATTTATTTTGAAATATTACTTCACATTTATATTAACTTATACATAATAAAATTATGTATTTTAATTAATTTTAAAATGAAAATATAATAATTCAATGTTTATACGGCATAGCCAGAGAACACATTCATATTGACTTCATACTTAATATTTTTAAACACTAATATAAATTTGACAAAGCCAGAAGGAACACATTGATATTTTCTTCATACTTAATATTATTAAATATTAATATAATTATGGCAAAGCCAGAAGGAACACATTTATATTTTCTTCATATTTTCTTATTATTATTATCATGTTTTAATTTTTAAAACTTTTTAAATATGATTTTAAAAAAAGGAGGCTATCTATTGAATTCGGGTGAAGTCGGTTTCTTTTTTCAGTAATTACGTTTCCAGCTAAAGAAAATTCGCGTTCTGCAGCTGCACTAGTAGCCGGTATTGCGTGAATTTTCAGTGCCAATTTGGAAAGTTCTGGATAAGTTTTTTCATTATTTTTCCACCATTGCAATACGTTGAAGTCATCTGTAATTTCCACATTTTCCTTGCAGTAGCTTTCCATCTCTTCTGTAGGTGTTTTCGTCGTATTGAATGTTGACTTTCTCAATAATTCCGGGAAAAAAAAGAAAGAATCTTTTCGCTTATTAGCAGTGAGGATTGATGCATCCAGAGAGTCAACTGAACCGCTGCCTTCAAATGAAAATTGTGAAGCTGTGTCCGAAGAAATTGGTGTACGTGGACTTGCTGGAACAGAAGCCGATGGTGATGGATTGATGTCCAAGTTCATTTGTGAAATACAAAATTGCTTAACGTCGTTTTCGTCAATTGGTTGCATGTGCAAAGCAGGCGGATATAAAAAAAATGCAGCCTTATGCCATACGCCGATGTTTGGAGTCCAAATCTTATCAACATTATTAATTATGTTTTCTTTTAACTGCATTATAGCAGGTACATCTGCTGCATAAGTGCCGCATTTTATTAATAGATGGTACGACGAAACAAAGCGAGGGTGAACTGCATAGCTGTAGTTTCTTAAATATTACTTCAAAATTGCTGCATAGGTCTACTAACTGTTGCAGGGTTGATACGCTTATTAGCAACAATCGTTGGCTTTCTTGCTTTTCTTTGAGAATCTCATTGATGTCAAACCAATTGTCTACAATTGACTTGAACATTGGAAGTTTTAGTTCCAGCGTGTCGGACAATAATTTTTTAACGAAGTTTGTAGTTGATGCTGTAAATTAGCTTTTTCGAAATATTTAACAATTTTCTTACACTTTTCAACAAGCTCGATTATCTCCAAGGATTCTTTGAAAGAGTGTTCCAAAACGTTGGCAAGCAAATGGCTGCTGCAATTCATTCGAACGTTGTTTTCCAATGCTTTTAGAATGTTTGAGCCCCTGTCTGTAACAAACTTTATTTTGTCCAAATTATGAATGCCGAATTCGGAAAACAATGTGTGTAGTTTATTTGAAATGTTAGCAGCCGTTGAACGTTGGAAGTCCATTGATTTCAATCCCAAAATTAAATCGTATAGGTGTAAGTCCTTTTCATAATGCAAAGTGACTCCTAAAAAGTTCCTATGCACATAATTGTCCGTCCACAAGTCTATTGTTGCACTTGCTCCACCACTATTAGCAATGTTGGCTATTTCAACTTTAATTTCCGCCTTCTTCTCATTCGCTATCTTTTGCGTAGCTCGCGACACCGTTGTTGAATCTGGCAGCATGTCATCTAAGTCTACATTTTCTCCATATTTTGCTCCAATATTTATAAAAAATTTCACAAGATTTCGAAATCCAACCCCATTGACTGCAGAGAAAGGTTGGCAATCCTCAGTAACCCAGGCTACACAAGCGTCAATAGTTGCTTTTTTTTCGTCTGTCGTCACGGGTTTCAGCACCTTTGTCTCCTTAAGCGTTTTGCAGCACTTATGTCTGGTTAAATTAGATGAATTCTTCGGAGTATATTTTAAAATATTATTGCAGGATTGGCAGTATAGAAATCCATCAAAAATTGTGCCATCCTCCTTAATAATTTCAGATAAAATATTCCAAACATAGCTCCTTCCCTTATGTCGGGCTGACAATTTGTAGGTATTTGCGCGTATTTTTTCAATAATATTTTCCTGCTCCATATCGATGAGACGCAAAAAACATACTAAGAAATTGCGCAATAAATACACACATTGAGTGCAATTCACACTGATTTTTGCCAATTGGCGCCAGACTGACGCACATGCTGAAAATCTGATCGCGAGCTAAGCATACAAAAACAACATAAATGAGTTTTGTCGCCAGCTAGACGCCCATCAGACACACTGCAAAGCAAAACGAGCCGAATGAGCTGTTCGTAAGCAGAGGCTGAATTTATTCAATGCTTAACTTCGTAGAGTGAGCAAACGTGAGCAAAACATTTTGAAGCGAAGGCTCACGTTGTACACGATTGAAGTCTTCGTCAGCATGAGCTGAAATTTACTCAACGCTGTGTTTTGCTCAGTGACTCGAATTGAGTAAAAATTTTAACGTCTGAGCTGACTCAACGAAATAGTGAGTTTTGCAGTTCTCTGTGGATAACCTAGAGTTTCTATTAATGAAGGGATATGGAGTTCTGTTAAGAGTGTTGATTTTATCAATGGTGTACCCAATATGGTCCTTGAAGTTTACTTTTGGGTCTAAGATAACTCCTAGGTAGTTTTCTTTTTTAAAACACAAATCAACTGAATGAAAAGAACACAAACACAATCCATGCTACTTATTAAAATTATTATTGTAATTGAACAATTAATCAAGTGAAACCCTTGCCTACTTCAAATTTGTTGGTCTAACTAAGTTAACCCCAACTCAGACTCACATACACCGAAAAAGGGTATTCTCGGCCTTCACACAAAGTTTTTTAATTAACTCGTGTTGCCTGTGTGCTACCCTTCCTTCCACCCCACCTCCCACGTCAATTCCCTTTCATTACTCTCTTTGTTTTCCAAACTGATCCGATCAGAGCACAAAATACAGAATAAAAAAGTGGCAAGAAAACACAAACAGTCAGCCCCAAAGTAATTATTGGCACATTTATGCAAGGTCTTGGCTCTCGTCCCTCCTGTGCACATGATATTTTAAATATATAATTGCCGGCTAAAATAAAAATCCACCCCCCCCCCACCCCCTCCTGCTTCGTCACCTAATTGCGTGCGCCCAAACAAAAGGCGAACATGGTTCGTTGAGTTTTTGGTGGCCCCAAAAAACATTTGTAAAAAACTTAAAAATTGCAAACACGTCTTCTTCATTGTTTACAAAATGTCGGCCGGAAACAGGCGCTCCAGGCTCTGGCTTCATTTGATTCCCCATTGTTTTAAGCGCGCAAGCCTTCGAAAATGAAAACAGAAAACAAAACAACCAAAAAAAAAACAAAAAACGACACAAAGTTTAAATTTTAATTAAATCATGTTATATAGAATGATACACGCGGGAGCGGGAGATTGGGAGAGTGGGAGGAGTGTAGGAAGTGGGTGGCCACTTGGGCAAACAGTCAATGATGATGCCTGCGATAAGCGCTCCATTGGGTGTGCTCAGGCAGCACGAAGGCCGTAAAAATTTGCCTTAAAGCAAACACTTTGGAGGTGGCAGAAGCGAGCAATACGAGCAATTGTTGTGGAAGGTGAAGATTTAATGCACTCGAACAAAAGTATATGCATATTTAAGGATGTGTGAGGGTCGGTCGGTCGGTCGACTGCTTAACGAAGACCCACTTAATAACTGCACAAGTGGAGAAAAAAGGACTTAAGTGTTGGACAAATAAGAGGACAAGAGAGTGGAAATAAGACTTAACAATACCCCAGAGAGAATGGGAGAGAGAGAGTTTTAAATTTGTCGGGATTTATTGGACATGTGATTAAGTGTAAAATGTTTGGGGTCATTTTTTGCCTTGTCCGTTGCGGGTATCAAATAAAGACAATAAAGACGCTAGCATTAAAAACAAAAAGGTTTTTCTCATTAGAACTACTTTACGACCGATTGTTCCTATGGCAGCTATATGCTATAGTCATAAGATTTGGATCAAACTTATAGCATATAATATAAATAAAACTTTGGAGGCAATAGCATTAAAAACAAACCAGTTTTTCTTACTAAGACTTTTTTCAGACTTGTGTTTTCTATGGCAGCTATGCTATATAGTTGTCCGATTTTTATTAAACTTGGTGAAATTATGAAAAGGCTTAGAAAACTAATAAATGCGAAGTTTGCGGACGTTGGCATTGAAAACAAAAAAGTTTTTCTAACTAAAACTAGTTTTTCGACCGATCCTTACTATGGCAGCTATATTCTACAGTCATCCGATTTGGATCAAAATTGGCAGAATTGTGTGGTAGCATATAATATTGATCAATAGCAAGTTTGGAAGTGATAGCATTGAAAACAAAAATGGTTTTAAAACTAAGACTCTTTTGCAGACCAAACTTTTGTATGGCAGCTATTCTATATAGCAGAGGTCGCAAAAATCGGTCCCCCGTTTGCCTTTGTCAGAAATCGACAGCATTCGTGCGACCACATTGAAAAGAGGTACCGAAATAACCTTTAATTACGCTCTCTGCTTCTATTTGGTTGTGAGAGGAAACACATTTTTTGGATTTTTTTCCTCTTAAGTCTTTTTGGGACCGTTTGGCCTAATTCCCGAATTCAAAAGGTCTTCTTCGTATGTATGCATCGGTGTGTAATAGGCTATTCACACTGAGGCACATCTAACATCTAACATCTTTATCAAAGATGTTCCATAAGCTTTTGCCGTGCCAAAATTTTATCATCATTCCAACATCTTCTGGGGATGTTCCTATTTTACTTTGTTCCAATGAGTATTTTCACGATAGTTTTTGGTCCACAACTAAAAATTTGCTATTCACTGAGAAACATAAACAATGTCAACGAAAAAGAATGGCAAGATATGTATACATAATTTAAAAAAAAAATGTCTGACAAGGAAAACGGTACGTTAATATTTAAATTTTTATTCCTTTATGAATTGAATAATTTTCGCTTACAATTGCAGTGTGCAACAAAGCAACCGTGAGTCGCCTTGTCTGGACTCTGGACATGGAGAACAATCTGATAGACATTTGGCAGGAAAACATTGGTGAATTGAGAGGCACCCGGAAGAACTCTCATGTTTACATGGAGATGGCGGATGCAATGAGGGATGCCGGGTTCGTGGGCGGTTAGACCGAAATTCGAACGAAGATCGAAAACCTTTCGCGAAATTATAGGTGGATATTATTTGCTTTTAAAAATACACATTTCCATATCAATATCGCATATATATATATAAATATGTGTTTCTAGGCAGGAGACCACCAAGCGGAGTTTGTGAGCATAGCGCGGGCGCGGTTGGAGATGCAAAAGGAGAATCAGAAAGACCAGTGTGATATGCTTCGGGAGATAGCAACGAGTCAGGCTACGTTCCAGTCGGAGCTACATAAATTGTTGCGGGAAAAAAAAAATTAATTAGTATAAGGATATTATATGCTCTAACCCAAAAAATAAATAAACATGCAAATAAAACCATTAATGCCTTGCAATTCGCTTTCATTCTTCATTCAAATTAACATATCTTGCAATAGCAGATCTTATATCTTCAGAACCATAACTGTAATCAGCAGAAGTGTTAGATTGGTTTGGCTGCTCTCGAGTTTCGTTTGTGGAAAGTTTCCAATTTTCATTGATGGCACTGTTGTGCACGTTCAAGATATTGTGCTATTGTGTGTGTTATGATGATCGATTGCATCTGTTGCTGGTGGCTTTATTTCAATGTGGCTTCCATCTATATTAACAATTTTAGTAATAAATTATTTAGTTATGTATGTACCGTCGAATATACTATTCTTTGCTTACCAATTGCTCCTAGACACTGTGGAAATCCAATGGCCTCGAACCCTTGAACACACTCATACAATTCTTCGTCTGTGAGGTAGTTGGGTGTCATGTACTCCTCTGCAAACTCGGTTAGCAGCCCCCGGCAAAATTCATGGAGAATATTGCAAACACTGTTCTGCGAAACCCCAAACAGCCGGAATATTGTTCGGTACTCTGAACAAGAACCTAGAGTGTACAAGGAAATGGCAATTCGTTATTCCAGTGGAATGGCGTTGCGCAAATTTGTGTCCTTTTTCCTCAAAACTTCAAGCCTGCTTGCAAGCATTAAAAATGATAATTGCTCCATCCGGAAGCTCTCTTTAAAAAGTGCTTATTGTTGTCCGGAAGGTCCCTCTCTCAAAACATGCCAAACCGCTTCTAAAATAAACAATAATAACTTCTGAAGGAATTGCACATATAAAAGCCACATTTTACTACCACTTACAAACATCCAAGTGCTTCTTGGTATGTGCAGATTCATGCCTATCATGGTCATCAGCTCCTCTGCATTTTCGATCTTTGCATTGTTCGCATTATTGGCGAAAGATGCCATAAGCTGCTGAATTAACAGTTGCTGCTTTTGAACAACAGATATAACAACCACCAATTGTTCTTCAAAATCCATTTAATTAATAGTTTTTAGCAATTTGTAAATTCGCTACTACGACGACGCGTCGCGACGACAACTGAAGATGTTAGATGTTAGATGTTGTCAGTATGAATCGCTATTTCACATCTTCAAAAAATTCCATGCGTTCCGCTAGGATGTGCCCAGTGTGAATAGCCTATAAGGCTAGGCTAACGATATGAATGTATGCGATGAACTATACGCGCTTTCTCGTTCTCTCTCGCATTGACTCTCTCTATCTGCTTATGTTAAACTCTGGCGCAACTCTTGAGTCTGCAACCTTTTCAAATAACATTTTGAGAGTTTGGTCTTCGAGAAGCACGCAATTTAAGACCAATTGACTGAGTTGGGCCTGATATTCGGTTGCTGCCACTTAACAGTGAGCGCCTTTTATCTTTGGTTTTTCGGTCAGTGACATGTGCAGAGCGAGCTGAAAAAAGAGTTGAGAGTTATTTACGAGCTATGCTATATAGTTGTCCGATTTTTATCAAACTTGGTGAAATTATAAAAAGGCATAGAAAACTAAAAAATAGAGCAAAACTAACTTCGGCTCGACCGAAGTTTTTATACCCTTGTAGCTTGTATGATTATGAAATTAGTAGCCTGATTCCACTGACACAAATATGCACATTCGGCCAAATGTACAAATTTTTGACAAGGCCTCCTATATACATTTTCTACACCCAATTTTTATGCCAGCTATACTCTATAGTTGTCCTATTAAACTTGTTGGAATTATGTGAAAGCATAGAAAACTTATAAATACGAGGTGTGGGGACGTTTGCGTTGAAGACGAAAAAGTTTTTATCACTAAAACAACATTTTCGACCGATGGTTTCTATGGCAGCTATATGCTATAGTCATCAGATCCGGCCGATTCCGATAAATGTGCAGCGTCTTTGTACCAAAAGACTTCGTGCAAAGATTGCTTAAGATAGCTTTTACACTGACGGAGAAACGGACATGGCTATATCAACACAGCTCGTCATGCTGATCAAGAATATATATAGTTTATGTAAGTGTCCCTAAACTCGTCCATTAATAATATTATATGCTTTCAAACAGATTTGCAAACTGTGGTCAAAATCGGATGACTATATCTCATAGCTGCCTTTGGACCGATCGGTCGGAAAATGGGTCTTAGGGAAAATAACTTTTTTGTTTTCAAGTAAATCGTTCTTAAGGTCGGTGATTCTTAATATTACACGCTTTCCAACTAATTTGAAAAAGTTGATCGACATCGGGTGACTATATCTTATGGTTGCCCATAGGACCGATCGATCGGAAAATGAGTCTTAGTGAGAAAAATCTTTTCTGTTTTAAATTTTATCGTTCTTAAACTCGGCGATTTTTTTATTTTGATATGTTTTCAAAAAGATTCTCGAAATTTGGTCGATATCAGATGTTTATCTGTCGGAAAATGGGCTTTAGTTAGAAAAATTTTTGATTTTTTTTTTGGAAGCGTTCTTAAACTCTGACATTTCAAAACAAGAAAGAAAGTCGGTCAAGCCCGACTATAACATACTCTGTACCCTTACACACGCATTTGCTCACGAGTCAAACGGCCAGTTAACACCTCCCACCCACCCCACCCATAACAACAACGTTCTTAGTGAGAGAGAGAGAGAGAGAGAGAAACTATAAGAGCGTACAAAGCGGTGCGTACTAAGATTGCCTGTGTTGAACGGTTATAGTATGTTGCTGTGGTTATGGGTGGGGGGTGGGAGGTGTTAACTGGCCGTTTTTTACTCATAACTCGAGTTCGTTCATCCGATCTTTATCATTCCTTAAGCAAATCGATAAATAATTTTGATTACTAGATATCTCGAGAAGGTACGAACTATCTATCTATCAAAACTGTGGAAGATACACGTTTTTTCCAAATTGCGGGGGCGGGAGGGGGCATGGCATAAATTGAAAATAAACTTGATCTGCCTGCAAGTATAAGAAATATTTGTCCCATACATGTAAAACCTCTATCTCTTACCATCTCTGGGATCTCTTCGTTCATACGGACGGACGGACAGACGGACAGACAGACATGGCTATATCGAATCGGCTGTTGAAGCTGATCAAGAATATATATACTTTATAGGGTCGGAAACGATTCCTTCTCCCTGTTACATACTTTTGCACAAACTTAATATACTCTATGTACCTTTGGTACAGAGTATAACTATCGCCTACAAGCACCAAATTTCCCCCTCCTAAAGGCAAAGGTGGATACGCCTTTGAGGGATCAGAGATAAAAATGGGCCCGCAGCGACGAAGAAAAGGCAAATGTCTTTGCCCTTCACTTAAGAAATGTTTTCCAGCCGAATCCACCAACCAATGCATATGCACTGCCACTGATTCGCACTGCCGCACAGACTTACCCAATCAAAGTTCATTCGCTTGAAATAAAAAATGTTATAGCAGAACTCAATCCCAAAAAAAGCACCACGACATGATCTTATTAAGCCTAAAATGATTATGGGACTTCCAAGAACTTCGAGAATCTTCTATGCTGTACTGCGATGCGGATACTTTCCAACTCGGTGGAAGAAATCGACAATCATAATTGATTCAGAAACCAGGAAAGGATAAAACACAAGCGCGTCATCATATAGACCCATTAGCCTGCTACCTGGCTTATCAAAAGTATTTGAGAAGATCTTACTTCGAACAATTCATACCCATGCACAAAATATAATGCCTTCACATCAATTTGGGTTCCGAGCAAAACACGGGACCATTGAGCAAGTATGAGCACCACGAATACTGCTCTGCCAAGCATTTGACCGCGTTTGGTTAGACGGGCTTCCCCCAAATACACACAAACTCTGAGAATCTAATGTCAGCAACAGAGTTTTTTCTGTTCGTCAAACTGAGTACACAACGGAAAAGTTCACCATTGGAGCCGGAGTGCCACAGGGTAGCGTTCTCAGTGCTTTTCTATATGTATTGTACACTGACGACATCCCAACAGACCCCCGACTAACAATATCCACGTTTGCGCATGATACAGTAATTCTTAGCAGATCACGTGTTTTTTTTTTCAAGAGCATTCGTACTCAAATTATTCGTTCTAGTTTTTTTTTTGATCCAACATGGGATCGCCAGGTTCACAAATATGACAGTCAAATTCGCCGGGGTATGTGCAACAACCAAATCGAGGCATCGATAAAGATGAGTTTAGCATGGTTGCAATCACTAGTAGTAGGACGATCTTCATGATGTATTTAATAGCTTGAAAATGTTTTGAAACTACTTCGGTCGGCTTTGGCTTTTATGGATTCTAGATCGATACTTATATCATCAAGTCATTAGTGTAACCAAACGAATTACTCAGGCAAAACAGGAAATCTTATAAAGCGTCACTAAACCAATCAATATTAGGTTACGGTGTTTCGGTTACGGTTCTGATACGTACCGAAATTTATGTTATGGTAAAAGGTTCGGTTTTGATTCTAACATTATTTCGGTATACCGGTACGTACCGGTATGAACCGGTTAAATATAAAGAAAGATTGGTAATTGAATATGCGTCCATCCGACTGGGGTAGACATAATAATTACACCCTGGAAAACCAACCGTTCTACGCTTACATTGCCTTCTCAAAGGCAATTACAATTGTGGAAACTGTCTAGTTTTCTGTCCACCTTTTAAGTACATCTTCTTTTTTGTAAAGATGTACTTCTTCTGAGAAATTGAGAATGATTGATGCCATCAAACAGTTTTCGGGTAATTTGTTAAGCGCTGGTCGAAGAAATTTGATGATCCTTGTACGACAAAGATTCTTGTCCGACTGATAAGGCGCAATCTTGCAGCAGACTCAGTTCGGAGTCCAGTCATAGTTGTAGAGGTCATTTTGTAATAGCGAATAGTTAATATGTACTTCTAAAGTCCCTATATTCTATAAATGAGTCAAGTTTTGTAATAAAAATATCGTAAGCTAAAAATATAAGATCGTGTTTCGAGAAAACAGGTGCTAATAGTTGGTCAAGCAGAGTATTATTATGGTGTGTAAAGTGTGTGGCTTGAGTACGATTAACTAATTCCATAACTAGTGTCTCAATGTTATCTGAAAAGTTTTCAGTCTTATTTAATTTTTCTAGTTTTCAAGATGGTTATATAAAAACTGCTGAAAGATGCCTGTTATAGATGCGCTTATGATGCTGTTGCGGTATTGCAAAGCATCTTTGATGAGCGCTGCAAGGGCTATCCAATTTACTCCGTTGAGCAGATCGAGAAGTTCGTTTTACGATAGATGTGGACGCTGCAAGTGCAACATACGTATCTCCTTTAAGATGGGGCAGATTCCGACAAAGTGAGCCACATTTTCCTTGGCACACATATTGCAGAGGGTACAATCTGGCCGAGTGTTACTCCTGTGAGGTTGAAAATTGAGGCTTAGAGTTTCACATCTCGCCCTGAAAATGGCGTTTATCCTCTCCACACCTAGACTGTCATTGAAGTAATTTTTTGCTCCGAGGTTGAGATCCAGGGATTTATACAGAGTCCTCTCTGTGCTCCTTTTTGCTTGCGCAATAAATCCGTCCGATAGGTCAAGGTTCTTTGAAGCCCTGTCTACCTTTGGTATACCAGCAAACTGCGTTCGACTTTGCATGATGACGTTGAGAAGCACTCAAAGCTCCGTCAAAATAGGAAAGAACCTCTCCAAACCATTTGATACCAAGAGAGGTTTTAGGCAGGGTGATACCCTATCGTGTAACTTCTTTAATCTACTGATGGAATATATACTGCGCCAGTACCTAAATACCAACAGATCGGGATTATTTCTTTATAAAGATCTAATGCTACTCGTATACGCCGATGATATTGACATTATCGGCAAAAACGAACGGGCGGTAAGTAGGGCGTTTTCAGAGATTGAGAAGCAGTATAAACTGATGGGACTAGCTGTAAACGAGGACAAGACAAAGTACCTAGTATCCACGGACAAGAAGTCTACGCGTCTTGGACAATTTGTTACTATGGGAGAGTACAACTTTGAGGTTGTAGAGGATTTTGTCTACCTCGGGAGGATGATTACCGGCGACAAAAACATCAGCCTGGAGATCCGATGAAGAATTACTCTTGGAAACCGATGCTACTACGGGCTCAGTAGGGAGTTCAAGAGCAGAGCCTTTTCTCGAAGAACAAAAATAGCGCTATACAAGTCGCTCTATCGATCCCAGTCCTGCAAATACGGCGCAGAAGCATGGACAATGACAGCAGCGGATGAGGAGGCAATTGGCGTGTTCGAACGAAAAATCCTTCGGAGAATCTATGGACCTTTAAAAGTTGGCGATGGATACCGCATTCGAATGAATCACGAAATGTATGAGCTCTTTAGGGACATCAGTCTAGTCAAGCGCATAAAGCAACAGCGGCTGCGCTGGTTAGGACATCCGGCTAAAGCGAAGGCGGCTGACTTTGGAGGACAAGGCAGGAAGGGTCGCCCACCACTAAGATGGGATGATCAAGTGCGGAAAGACATTTCCAACCTTGGTGTGAACAACTGGTGGTCACATTGAACTGAGCCCAACCATAAACAGCGAAGAATACAAAATTCAGTCCAAGCCCTGAGCTCAATCATTACTGCTGCAGCTCATCACTCGAGCCCACTAACAACATCAACAACAACACCTAAGCAAGATCGTAGATTAACGAACAGCGTTATACACCGACTGGTCACTGAAAAGCGGCGTGCAAGTAGAGAATGGCAGAGCAATCGGTCGTATGCTGCAAGGACTCGCCTGAGACAAAGCACTCGAAGCTGAGGAGCAGCTAGCCCATAGCCGTTACATCGAAAAACTATCGCCTACAAGCACCAAATTCCCCCTATGGAAACGCAAGCATAAAGCCACCTGCAAGGGTAAACACGCCTTTGAGGTATCAGAGAGGAAAATGCGCCCGCAGAAACGAAGAAAAGGCAAATGTCTTTGCACTTCACTTAAGAAATGTTTTCCACTGATTCCCACTGCCGGACAGACTTACCCAAATCAAAGTTCATTCGCTTGAAATAAAAAATGTTATAACAGAACTCAATCCCGAAAAAAAGCACCAGGACATGATCTTATTAAGCCTAAAATGATTAAGGGACTTCCAAGAACTTTGAGAATCTTCTATGCTGTACTGCGATGCGGATACTTTCCAACTCGGTGGAAGAAATCGACAATCATAATGATTCAGAAACCAGGAGAGGATAAAACACAAGCGTCATCATATAGACCCATTAGCCTGCTACCTTGTTGATCAAAAGTATTTGAGAAGATCTTACTTCGAAAAATTCACACCCATGCACAAAACATAATTCCTTCACATCAATTTGGACTCCGAACAAAACACGGGAACATTGAGCAAGTATGAGCACCACGAATACTGTTCTGCCATGTTCCTAGATGTTGCCCAAGCGTTTGACAGCGTTTGGTTAGACGGGCTTCCCCCAAATACACACAAACTCTGAGAATCTAATGTCAGCAACAGAGTTTTTTCTGTTCGTCAAACTGAGTACACAACGGAAAAGTTCACCATTGGAGCCGGAGTGCCACAGGGTAGCGTTCTCAGTGCTTTTCTATATGTATTGTACACTGACGACATCCCAACAGACCCCCGACTAACAATATCCACGTTTGCGCATGATACAGTAATTCTTAGCAGATCACGTGTTTTTTTTTTCAAGAGCATTCGTACTCAAATTATTCGTTTTAGTTTTTTCCCCACATGGGATCACCAGGTTTACATTTATGACAGTCATAGTCGCCGGCGTATCTGCAACAACCAAATTGAGGCATCGATAAAGATGAGCTTAGCATGGTTGCAATCACTAGTAGTAGGACGATCTTCATGATGTATTTAATAGCTTGAAAATGTTTTGAAACTACTTCGGTCGGCTTTGGCTTTTATGGATTCTAGATCGATACTTATATCATCAAGTCATTAGTGTAACCAAACGAATTACTCAGGCAAAACAGGAAATCTTATAAAGCGTCACTAAACCAATCAATATTAGGTTACGGTGTTTCGGTTACGGTTCTGATACGTACCGAAATTTATGTTATGGTAAAACACATTATTTCGGTATTCGGTTGCAAATTGATACCTGAATTTATATTTCGGTATACCGGTACGTACCGGTATGAACCGGTAAAATATAAAGAAAGATTGGTAATTGGATGTTGCGTCCATCCGATTTCTTAGCGAAGACCAATCGTTCTACGCTTACATTGCCTTCTCAAAGGCAATTACAATTGTGGAAACTGTCTAGTTTTCTGTCCACCTATTAAGTACATCTTCTTTTATGTAAACGTTTTAAGCTCTGGAAAATTGTAAATCTGATTCTTGAGTATGGATCAAGGGTGTGGTCTCCGCAACATTCGACCCATCAAGATAGAGTTGAAACTGTTCAAAAGCAATTCTTGTTGATTGCTTTTCATGATTTAAACTGGAATCCTGAGGTCAAGTTTAAGAAGTATATGTCCCATACATGTCAAACCTCTATCTATTACCATCTCTAAGAACTGTCGTTCATCAGACGCTATAACGACTCGGATGTTGATGCAGATCAAGAATGTTTTAACTTTAATGTTTCCTTCTGCTTGTACACGACTGTATAATACCCTTTTTAATTCACGAGTAACGGGTATAAAAACAATAAATGCTCCCGTGTTCCATATTCCATCGTTCCAATTCGACGCTGTCTCAAAGCTATTTCGACGGACACAGTTATTGTTCATTCAAGCAATTGAAATTAAATGGAACTAGATCAAATCAGCATTTTCGCGTCTTTTCAAGAATGGTCACACTTGTCTGCAAATAAATAAAAACAACCTGAAGTCGATATAATTTGCTATTATTTATAATTAAAAGACATCGTGGTGAAATGGACTACAGAGCAAAAGGCCCACAAGTGGGCAAGCAATGCCGCGTTTGCATGTCCAGTTGGGCAGCAGAGGGCACCAACTGCAACTGGCCTAATATTTTTGACGACTTGGACGCTGGGGAAGGAAGCAGGAAGCGGACAGACGGACATGGCTATATCGACTCGGCTGTTGATGCTGATCAAGAATATATATATACTTTATAGGGTCGGAAACGATTCCTTCTCCCTGTTACATACTTTTGCACAAACTTAATATACTCTATGTACCTTCGGTACAGAGTATAAAAAGAGAACTGAATTCAGCGGGAGTCCTAGAAGAAAGTGAAGTATCTTTTGACGACTCAACTCCCAACTAAAAGCATTGAAAAGCGAAGGTACAACCAATTTCATCAGTGCCGAAGTTTTAATACTCGTTTCGCATAAAACATTTTCCGGTCATTCTACAGCTAAAACAGGTTCAAGTAATGATTATACCCGTTACTCGTAGAGTAAAAGGGTATAGTAAAGTCGTGCAAATGTATGTAACAGGCAGAAGGAATCATTTCCGACCATATAAAGTATATATATTCTTGATCAGCATCAACAGCCGAGTCGATATAGCCATGTCCGTCTGTCCGTCTGTCTGTATGAACACCTAGATCTCAGAGACTAGAAGAGCTAGAGCAACCAATTTTGAAATGTAGACTCCTATTGTCTGCACGCAGATCAAGTTTATTTTCAATTTTTGCCACGCCCCCGCAATTTGGAAAAAACGTCATATCTCCTACAGTTTTCATGATTGATGGTTTGTTTTTTATAGAGATATCTAGTACTCAAAATTATTTATCGATTTGCTGAAGGAATGATAAAGATCGGATGAACGATACTCAAGTTATGAGCAAAAAACGGTCAGTTAACACCCACCACCCACCCCACCCATAAACTAAGCATTGCGTTCAGCAGCAATCTTAGTGAGAGAGACCTCAGGCACACAGGAAGGCTATTAAACATTTGTTTCCATGAGTAACGGGTATATCGAAGTCGGTTAGAGCCGACTTTAACTTACGCTCTCGTTTTCCTTGAGCACGATCCCCCCGCTGTTCCGACCTTCTGGGTGGATATTCCAAAAATTTACCACGTAGTTCCTATTTAATTGGCCCTCAGAGCTTACAACCTTCAAAATTACCCATTACAACCCATTTTCAAATCCAAGGGGATAGATTTTCCGACATGAGAAAATACAATTTTCCATTTCATTTCAACTTCCATTATTTAATCCCATTAATTTAAAACATATAACGCACACCACAATTTATTTTCAAAAACTTTTGCATAAATAGTTTTCAAAACAATTTTCAAGTCAAATCGGATGAAAAAAAGTTTCTTCCGAACAACATTTTCCGGACATTTCCAAAAATCGTTAAGCTGCCTTTCAAGCTTGCTTATAGGCTAGTTCTGAGGACGTTCGAATTTTCCTTCAGCTGTCAAATCACATATAAAAAAAATAGAGGAAAGCTAACTTCGGCTTGACCGAAGTTTATATACCCTTGTAGCTTGATGGCGCCACTTATTTGAGAATTTGCTACCCAGTTATATGGCAGCTATATGAAATATTCATCAGATTTTGACCGAACTCCCCAAAATTGTGTGGAAACTGATAATATTCACAACTTTTTTTTTTTATTATTTATTTATGCCAATTAAATATAGTTTTTGTACTTCAATAAACCTTAGTCTATATATTTAAATTGTTTTACTCTATCAGTCCCTAACGGGCTTTCTATAATTCAATTAAGTATAAATAGATCCTTTTCCGATTTATGTGCATTTTTACAGCTTAAAGAGATGTGTTAGGATTTTGTTTTTGTGTAATGAAAAATTGCAAACAAAACATTACTAGTAGTTAATTAAATTAAAGATAAAAGTAAAGCTAACTAGAAGTAAAATAGAAGAGAGGGGAAAAGGGGGGTGGAACAAAGAATGTTAATATTTAGAATATTTTTTAATTATAATTTTCAGATAGCCACCATAATTTGGAGCGCGTGTTGCCTGATTCTAGATTATCCCTATTCGATATTTTCTGATCGAAACGCAATTCATTAGCCGTTATGGCATTATTGATCGGTGCTCAATGAATTTGCTTTTTTTTGGTTGCTAAAGTTGGCTTTTCTGGTCTGCACTGCACCATATTGTGCGTAGGATTATTTGGGTCAGTTTCCTTTGGAGAATGAATAGATTGGAAGTAAGTGCGTTGACATTGATAGTAATAATTTTGAGTTTTTTAGATATGATTTGATGAGTGTTGTTTCTGTTTGAGGTCATAATTAATCTAACAGTGTGACAAATTTATCGATTCTGGCAGCTTGTGCATTAAGTGGTTCCTTAAGTGTCTTAACTTCATGGGTTAGGTTTTGAATAATGTTTTGAAGACTTAGAAAGAGTGCTTCAGTTGTATTTGGTAAATTGGATGGACTTGGTTGCGATACTGCCTGATCATAGTTTGAATTTCCTCTAACTACATTTGCAAAACTTATATTATTGTTTACTTGGCTAGGTCTTATCAATATTTGATTTTGGATGTTTGAGGATCTCTTAGCTCTAATCCTCTCTTGTAGTCTTCTGTATTTCTCACATCCTTTATAGGATGCTGGATGTCCTGCCTTGTTGCACAGAACGCAGAAAAGTTTATCCTTATTCTCTTCATTTTCGTCAATTGTCGTGCACTCCTTGGAGGGATGGTTGGATCCGCATTTGACGCATTTTGAGGAAAGGTAGCAGTTTGCAGCGCTATGGAAGAAGGACTGACAATTTCTGCATTGGGGTATCTCGGGTCGTCGAAGGGCTTCCCATTGAATGCAACGGAAGAGTAGGTTTTTAATTTTTTTTATGTCGCCAATGTTACTATTTGCAGTCAACTGGACCAAAAACATTGGAAGGGGCTTTGTTTGTTGCACTGAAGCTTTAATTGTAAATTGTGTGACTTTAATAAATTGTAGTTCTTCGCCATTGTACTTAGACAGCTCCTCAGGAATAATTTCTGTATTGGTATTGGCGTTGAGGCCTTTAAGTAGATATGATTTGTTTTTTAGGTGTTTTGGAGTATAGGTGTAGAAATTCACTTTAGTTTTTTCAAGAAAAGCTTTTATTTTAATGTAAATGTCATGATCATCTGCAAACAGCGTTTGTTTGCTCTCATTATGTACTTTGATTTTAAATTCGTTTATTTTTAGACCTTTGGTTATAAATTCAATAAGCTCATCCGCACCAATATCATAAATGATTATAGGCGGAATTTTGTTGTTGTTATTTGGTTTACTTGGTTGTTTAACTTTGTTGTTGTTATTGTTTAGTGAGGCATTGGCTGCTGCACTTGTTGAAGCTTTTTCTTTCTCGGCGAGCGGTTTAATTGCTTTTACACTTTCGCTTATGTTTGTTGTGGTCTTTATACCCGTTACTCGTAGAGTAAAAGGGTATACTAAAGTCGTGCAAATGTATGTAACAGGCAGAAGGAATCATTTCCGACCATATAAACTATATATATTCTTGATCAGTATCAACAGCCGAGTCGATATAGCCATGTCCGTCTGTCCGTCTGTCCGTCCGTCCGTCTGTCTGTATGAACACCTAGATCTCAGAGACTAGAAGAGCTAGAGCAACCAAATTGGGAATGTACACTCCTATTGTCTGCACGCAGATCAAGTTTATTTCCAATTTTTGACACGCTGACTTATGCTCTCGTTTTATTATGCACATATTGCTCGAAGCTTTTTAGTATGTTGTTATCACATATAATATTGATTAGTGACAAGCTTGGGAGCGATAGCATTGAAAACAAAAAAGTTTTTCCTTCAAAGACTTTTTCTCAGAAGCTGTATGGCAGCTGTACTATATAGTTGTCCGATTTTCATAAAACTTGGTGGAATTATGTAAAAGCATAGAAAACTTAGAAATATGAGGATTGGGGACGTTTGCGTTGAAGACAAAAAGTTTTGCTCACTAAAACTACTTTTTCGACCGACAGTTCCTATGGCAGCTATATGAAATAGTCTTCCGATCCGGCCGATTCCGACAAATGTGCAGCGTATTTGTACCAAAAGGCTTCGTGCAAAGTTTGGTTAAGATAGCTTTAAAACTGACGGAGGAGATAGCATAGAAACAGACGGACATGGCTTTATCAACTCAGCTCGTCATGCTGATCAAGAATATATATACTTTGTGTGGTCGGAGATGCTTCCTTCTATGCGTTACCAACATCTGGACAATTTTAATATACCCTCTACAAGGGTATAAAAAGAAATAGAATAGAAATAGGAATGAAATATTTGAATCTTTTGTTATATTAAAAAGGCAAGATGGCATAAGAGAAACCTTTTAATAAAATTAAAATGTTTCATTTTTAGACCTTATATTTGGATTTAAAGTACCTTTTTAAGGGTACCGCCTACATTAGGAGGCCAAAATCAAGCACTTTTTCATGATTTTTTTCAAACAAGGTACAGCACGGATCGTTTTGAATTTTTAACTGTTTATTGTGTATATCTATAGGTATATATACAAATTTTTTTATTCAATTTTATTAATTCGGCGACGGATTATATCGGATTCAGCTGGAGTATCCGAAATATTTTCTCCTCCACGGCGTACACGATACCGCCTCATAGAACCATCTGAAACAAAAATGTATAGAAATCTTTTTCTATGTGAACTAAGAAAAAACATTATTTTGTTGAAATTAATAAAAAAAAGTCCCTGTTCAAACAAAAAAGTTGATTTTTTTCGGAAAATATCCACTTTATTTTGTTAATAACTATTTTTCAGCGAGAATTTAAATCGAACTCTTTAGTTCACATAGAAGACAAGTTAATAAGCTTCAATTTAAAAAAAAAAAAAAGTCGGTCCGTTGAGTAGTTTTTCTTTAATCGTGTACGCCATTTTGAAAAACGTCGTTTCGAGAAAAACGCGTACAAAGTTTTCGGACCCGAAAAATAGTTGATTAAAACTTATTATCGTTTATTTACCTGCAGTTTTCGATCAATCTGCTATCCCCGGTCCATATAGAAGTCCCTCCTCATCTTCATATAGTTCGTTTAATTCAATTTGTTGTTGTTTTTGAATCTTTGCTGTTGCGAGTCCGACCGATCTGCTTCGACGGTTTTCACTCCTCGTGTGCTCTTCGTCGACCCTGGACGCGACTTCTCGGCAAACCGGCCCAATTATAATCTGCATGCTCGCCATAATCCGTACCATTCTTGAAATTCATTTGTCTGTGCCTTCCTTTTCCAAGCAACGCACGATTGACAATACGAATTCTTCACCACCAGATCAATCACTTTACCGCTGTAAGAGACACCGTACAGAGAGGTAAATCCTCGCTTCTTCCAACTCCCATCGCCGGAAACTTTGAAATCGAGCAACGGCCTCTCTTTTTTTTAATTTCTCCCTTTTCTTGCTCAACTACTCGTAGGCACATCGCGTCAAACACCATTTTCGTCGATTCATGTATATGTTGTATCACTCGATCGTACGTGGTCTTGCTGAGTCCCTTACTTATATCCATAATTGAAACGAATAAGTTGAGACCTCTTAGACCGATTCCCAAAAGTCTCATGGCAAATATAACCCTATGGTTTATTTCGTAGCCAGTGTTTCGCAATGATCCAGAATCAATCAGTCGAGTTCCACATGCGCACTTCACAGCAATTTTGAAACCGAGACCGCGAGTTCCCGTTTCTTCAAAATTCAAGTTTTTCTTGCATATTTTGCATATAGCGAGTTCGCTAATAGCAGAAAAAACGGTAATGAACTCGATTATTCTATAAAAATGCGTGAGTTTTACACACACATCTTCTTGGGACGCCGTTTCTAATTTTCGAGCAGACGCGCTCTGTCCTACAGGCTCCCTATTTTTATTCGTAAAACGATTTCCTTGGAAACGTCTTTTTTCGGCCTTGACACACGATCCAAATCGTTTTTCGCACTTTTCGGATATGAAGACATGGCTCAAAAATCGCGAGAACTTGAATAGAGAAGAACAGCGAGCAAAAGCATACAGAAAATATGAAATGTGTTTACGCCGCGGCAACGGTTTTCATACTAAAGTTCGGCGGGAAGGACATCAAAATATATACTACGTACATCACGGTTCCTTTTGAAACACACACAATCAATACTGTATGTATTAAACTTTCACACTGACAATGCCTGTAGAAATGCCAAGTGGCTGTGTATCTGCCCTCACCGACCGTTGAAAATTCTGACCTGGCGCTCGTTTCGGAGCGCCCGGAGCATGAACAATACACAGGCTATTTAAACCTTTTCTAGTTGAGATTCAGATTTGGGACTTTAGGAGCATATTCTATACATGAAGGACTTTCGATTTAAGCAAAAAAAAAAACATCGATTTTTTTGATCCTCTAATGTAGGCGGTACCCTTAATACCTTTACCTAGGTACTGGGAATTCCGGATACCTTTTACCTTTCCTATGTATATTTTTTACATTTACCTTTTACCTTACCTAGGTAAGAAAATTGGGTACCTTTCCAATCACTGGTGACAAGGTATATTCATTAATGTAGTGCGTGGCCAGGATCAGGTCCGAGGCCAAGTCATTAAGATCCTACACAGAGGAAAAAAACCTGTTCAGAATATAAGTTGCCTTCAACTAAAACTTAGAGCAAGATGTCAAAACTGTTTGACAACAAATGTTCCAAATTATATTTGAATGAGTAAAGATGTACTCAAAGAGACGGTTTTCGGCAGAGAGAGAGAGAGCGAGTTTCGTCTCTTTTTAAACTCTCTATTGTTTCTTTTTCAACTCAGCTTTGTATCAGCTCAAGCACCAAACAGAATAGTATAAGTAGGCGTCTAGATGAGAAGATAATAAAGTGCGCAATAGCTCAATGTGCTAGCGCGGCATTTCATACGTTGTTTGTTAAGTGCAGGAGGGTTCCCGGGGGTAAAAGTAACCCTCTAGATGTGACGATAATAAAGTGTACAATAGCTCAATGTGCTAGCGCGACACTCCATACATTGTTCAATTCCCAGTATTATGTGTTTTTCTGAAAGACTGAAATAAAACAGCTCGGCTTCCAATCCAAAGAGAAATGTGGCGTTCCCTATACCTCCGAAGACCCAAAATGTGAGGAACCAGCGTATAATCTTTCAAGTTTCAATCAAATTTTTTTCCCAATTGAGTTTAAAGTGTTCTTGAAAATGGAACAATATCAACACAAAACAAGTTCTTGGCGCTCTCAAAAAAATGATCTTGAGGTGAGAACATTGTTTAGTACTACAACTGAGAAATACCGTTCATGCACTGTTTTTGGTAACGTTTGGGCTCATTTTGAGTACAATGTTCTCGGTTTTTCCGACGAGATCATGAACAAAACTGGTTTACCTCAGCTGAAGAAAGAAGCTGAATGTTGCCCATCCTGAAGCAGCATCTTTGCATGGTCTTTCAGCCTTTGGTCATGAAAATGCAGAAACTGCTGAAGTGTAAGTGAAAATATAGGACTTCTACACGTTTTAATGAGAATGAGAAAGCTAAACGCGGCGTGCAGAAAAGCTACACGCCATTTGTTGAAAAGAGAAAGCTAAACGAGACGTGTTGAAATGAGAAAGCTACTCGTGGCGTGCAGAATAGCTACACGTAGCGTGTAGGATTTCATTAACTAAACGCGGCGTGCAGAAAAGCTACATAAACGTTATGGGTTGAAAATCCCGGTCAAAACGTGTAGAAATCCCACATTTTCGTGTAGCTTTTGCATATGTTTTTTCTTTGTGTGGTCTATGCCATCGACTGTAATCGCTATAACTGGTTGCTATAAGTGGTTGATTGTTCCAATCCTTTTGTGCTTGATTCAAGTTTCAATCCAAAGGTCGAGATCAAATCAATTTTTTTCTGTGTACAGCTGTTTCAGAAACATCCCAATTCTATCTTCAGTAAACTTTAACCAAAAGTATATATTTTTTTCAGTGCATTACGGGATATATTTCGATTTTCTGAACACCTCTTTAATTGCCTACCTTCATATTTCTTTCTTCTATTTTTTTTTTCTTTACCATAAAACAAATCCTCAAAATTGTAGCATCTTAAGCTATACAAATTTACCCTACTAATGCCATCATCTCGTCATTCGCAGCGCCAATTCCAACTCCAACCTCGTCGTCATCCTCACTGGAAACGCAATCAACTGTAATAATTTCGTTCAAGGCATCTCAAACACCTGTGCAGTCTCAAACGACTGACAATGTGGAGAGTGACACAGCTCTCCTACAATTACCGCCGCCGCCTCCTGGCTTTGGTACGCCCACCACACCGCTGCTTACCAGCAATGTGCTTAAGAAGGTAGCTAGCTTCTCGGTCGAGAAGTCCGCGGCTGGCAATAGCTACACTCCTCAATTGAATGAAGAGGCGGCAACGCTGATGGCCAACACACCAACCTCCAATTCGGTTTCTACAGTGCTGGCAACCTTACCAGACCTGGCAGCAGCAGCAGCGGCAGGCGGAAACTCGCGACGAGGCTCATCTTATGTACCGGAAAAGTTAAGCTTCGCTGCATATGAAAAGTTCGAAGGTAAGTCTGTCGAAAATATTCATTTTTTTCTGTGCCTCCACTCAAGCGATGCCATTTTTGCGCATTTGCTGTTTGCACGGCACAAAAATTTCTGTGTGCGCCACGTTTGATTGCGTTTGTTGTTTGCTTTAAGTTAACAATTAGTTTGCCTTCTCGTGCTGCCAGGACGAATCCACTTCCCTCTAAATTCAAATCAAATCAGTCGAGGAAAAAGCAAAGTCAAGTTGAATTATTACCTGCCTATTGAGTGACTCCATAATTATACGCTAAATGTGGAAACAAGTTGGGGAAATTTTTATGTAAATAGTAGGAAACAGAGCGGAAGGAGACGAGATTGTAAAAACATTGATATTAAGTTGGTTAACAGTTTTATTCGGGACGATCATTTAAGCGAGGTAAAAACAAATTGGAAACTTCTGTTATTAAAGCTTTGGAATTGTTACTAAATTTACTAAGTACTAAGTACATGATTGGGATGGCATTTGGTGGGCAGTTGGCCTAAACAACAAATTTTGACAAGTTGTTCTTAAAAGATTGAATTTAATATGCATAAGCGAATAGATTTATAATTACACCAGGAGAACTTTATATGTGTAGTCAAGTATGAGGCCGGCTACTACATTTTAGGAAAGGCATTAAATGCACTTACCTCACTTATGTAGCTCTGTCGTGTGTCGCTGTGTCGATCTTCTTACAACAGAAATGAGTAGAAAACGATTGATTTGATTCCACTTTTAATCCATAAAAGACGTAAACTATTCCGCCGCAATTTCAAAAACATTAAATTAAGCCCATTAGTTGAACTTAATTTAATCCCAAAGCAGAATCACTTTAAGCTTGAGATTCATTTAAGTTTTTATACCCTTGTAGAGGGTATTTGTAACGCATAGAAGGAAACATCTCCGACCACATAAAGTATATATATTATTCTTGATCAGCATGATGAGCCGAGTTGATATGGGCATGTTCGTCTGTGCGTCCGTCTGTTTCCTGGGGGAGGTCATTTATAAACAGACCAAAAAGCAATGGGCCAAAATGACTCCCCTGAGGGACACCAGAAAAGACATTTACTACTTTTGATAGAGTAAGACTTGCTGAGTCCGATTCGACAGATACATAGAGATCCATTTGAGCAGTAATTCAGGCAAGCCTATTACTGAAAGTTTATGCAAGAGAAGAAGATGATTAACAGAATCAAATGCTTTGCTAAAGTCAGTAAAAACAACGTCAGTTTGCTGCTTTTCTAGAAAACCACGCCAGATGATAAAGGTAAACTCAAGGAGATTGGTTGAAGTAGAACGTCGCTTCATGAAACCATGTTGAGTTGGAGAAATTATGAGGCTGCTAAAATGTTGCAACTGAGTAGTGATAAGTTTCTCAAGCAGCTTAGGGATCGCATATAATTTTGCAATGTCACGATAATTCTCCCATTTTTTTCTTGAGGGGTATAACAAAAGATTCTTTCCATATAGTGGGTAGAAACGAATTATTGAGAGACATTTGAATTAGACTCGCCAAAGGCTTACATAAAGCTCTAGCGCAAAACTTTAAGACACAACCATGAATGTTTTCTGGCCCATTTTTATAATAGAGAGATGAAGCAAAGATTGAAGATTTCCTTTTAGAATTAACAAATGACCATTTCGGTTACACTCGGACCACACTTCGGACCATTTCGGTCACACTATTCATCGCGCACCATCCCTAACAAGTAGCAGAACAACAACCCACGCGCCATCCCTGGCGTGCAGTTTCCGGCTGGCTTCGATCACGCGCGAGTGGCGCCCGCATCGCTCCGTTCAAGCATACAGTAATTGTTAGCTTAAGTTATATACAATAATTAAGTTATATTGTGGCACCCCTGACCACCTCTGGTCACACCATTTATCAAGCACCATCCCTGACGCGATAGCAGAACGACAACACGCGCCATCCCTGGCGCTCAGTTTCTGGCTTGGCTTCGGCCATGCGCCGAATGTGATATTCAATAAAGTTAGTTACATATTAAACCTCGTAGCTAAAATCTCAAAGTAGTGCCGCCATCTATTGCTGAATTTGGAAAATAGCTAAGCTAAGAATATTCGACGAAAATCATTTAAAACCAGAGCTCGCAGCGTGTCTCCATAAAACTGTTCTGTTACAGACACAACGAAAAGAGGTTGCAAAAAGACAATTTCAATTCTGCTTTGCTCAATGGCTGTTTTCGCTCAAGAGAAGATCACTTTTTCCGTTTCTGTTTTGATCATGTCTTTCACTGGCCGTTTTGCCGAGAGCCGACTTCCAAAGTGTCTTCTACAAATGCAAGCGTGGTTGATGCCTGTGTGTGTGTGTCTCAGTCAACGATCTTCGTACATATGTGGAGTATGGAGAAATTTATTATTCACCTATCAAATTAAATGCAGTATTAAAAAATTAGTTTTTGTAATTGTTTAACGCCTAAAAAACATATTTATTTAATAATGTACACGAACTAAACAAAAATAACACTTTTTGCTGACACTTTTTGTGTTTTGCTCATTTGAAGACAGTTTTTTCGTGAGCGCTTGCTTACAAGTGTCCCTCTCAGTTGTTATTGGCATACAGACTCGTCTGTTTTGTTCAATCGAAAATGCAAAACAGAAAACACTTGAGGAGGGAAAAAAAGTGACTTGCTCAGTGGGAGACCGAGTCGGCTTTGTTTTTTTTTCTGTTTTGTCAGTAGGCTGATCGCACTGAAAAAAGTGTTGAGGGTTATTGGCGAGCTCTGTTTAAAACCTTAATTTATTTAAATTATACAAGCTACAAGGGTATATAAACTTCGGTCGATCCGATATCTAGCTTGATATTTGGTTTCATTTACAATAATCCATACAACTCTTTAAGACAGACACCATTTCTGGTTCATTTAAGTCTGCTGAAAAACAAAGAAATTTTTCAATTTATGTTTTCTGCAAATGGCTGTTTTTCTTGGGTTTTCGGGCTTTTATTTACCCATTTTTTTAAGAGGTTTATATATACACACGGTTTACTCTTTACAATGGCGATAGGAGGGGTTTGTCATGTCCTTTCTATTTACAAATTCTGACTTTGTTCGTCTGTCTGTCTGTCTACTCTCTCTGCCCATATAGTACTATCTACTTGTCGTTCATTCTCTGTACAAAGTGTGACCATCGTCTCTGTCTTAAAATACCTTGACGCTAAAACATTGATATATCTGTCTTGGCAATCATTCTCAAATTATTCCAAAGTCTACAGTTCTGAACACGAATGGAATGACATTTCATCACATCTATACCTATAAATCTGTGGGCCCGACTGACTGACAGATAATCAACGCACAGCCAATACCGCTTACCCTAGAGATCTAAGATTTGGCATGGACCTTCGTTAAGTTATGCAGGCGCGCACTAAGAAAGAAAATTCGGAAAATTTGACACAGGACGGGTGAAAATACCAAAAAAAAAGGTTTATGGCGGTGTGTGTATGTATGTTATGTGTTTTTTGTACAAAGCCAAAACGAGAGAGAGTCATCGTGAGAGAGGGGGAGCGGGAGAGTGGGAGCGAGAGCAAACGCAAACGTCACATACAGAAACTCAAATTAGGTAGAGCGTGTTGAGCAAAGAGAGAGCGTCGTTGAAGTGGGAGTGAAAAAAGGTGGACGAGGGGTGAAGAGTGGAAGAGGGGGAAAATAGTGAGGGAGGGATCGAGAGCGGGAGAACGTCACAAACAGAAATGTGGGGTGTGTGTGTACAACAAAAAAAACAAAGCAGTTGCAAACTTACATACATATTTATGCATGAGAAAATTTTCCCATGACACTTACTCTTTTTTTAATTTTGATCTTAGTTTAAAGAGACGGGACCTATGTCGCAGTTTTTTCAAAAAATATTGTCTCTTCAAATTTCGGGAAAGACTTGGGACTTTATACGTTCTCAACTATGGACAAGCAGTGCTGACGCTGCTGTGAAATGCACAACCCTCATATATTTACTAAAAATGGGAGCGGGACGGGAAATGGGGAGCTAGACCCAAAGTTCACAATGTAGTTGTGCGGGAGAGGTACATTTTCAGCAACCACTTGACAGAAAGGGATAAAGAAAGGGAGTTCCCGAGCGCCTAGAAAATTTGGTTGGGTACCTTAGGACAGGATGGGATAAAATGTAACATGTGCACTGGCCACTGCCATTTATCACGAAAAAATTTGATATATTTTTGCTTTAAAACTGTCTACAAGATAAAATGAATCATATTAATATCCAACAACACAATTTCAATAATTTCTTAAAATCTTAAACGCGGACGAAGTCGCTGCTAGGCTCAGCTAGTTACTTAAAAATTTATGTACAGCGAATTATAACCGAGAAATTCAATGGCCGTGTTCAGCAGAACAACTTGCTCCCTAATCAAGTAAAAATTTGCAATAATCTTCCTACTGAACTCGAGTGAAGCATCATATAGCATCATAATAGCCAATTTGAGGTATCAAGATACAGGAACATGTATCAAAGAAATAGTACGCTACTTTAAAGTGATACTTCTCCCTCTTACAGCGCTGCATAATTCTTTTCTGATACCTGCTCAGGGATCAATTATTCTGCTGAACACGCCCAATTTCCGCTTCACTCTCGCTTTATTATTATTATTTTCGACAGACCTATTTTAGGATTTAAGAGCATAATAATAAAGCGAGAGCGAAAAGGAAATTCAATCTCTTGGACTGTAAGTAATAGTCTATTGTCTAATCTTAATTCATAATTGTAAATAGTTTGACTGAACTTTGTTAAACTTTAAACAACAATAAATATATAAATAAATTGTTAAGATCTAGCGAGAGCGGAGAGATTCAGTGCAAGAGAGACATCGATAACGCATGTAGTTTGATGCATATAGTACATACAAACATGCGTTCCTATCGCTGAAAGTGTTGAGCGATTTTGGCTGTCGTTGATAGAGACTACTGAGAGGTATGGGTCATATCATGGAATATAACGATATTAACAAAAAAATGTTCTTACCTCGAAACAGATTTGTCTAAGCTGCAAACTCTTTCCAAATTGGAAGACAAACTTGTATTAGAAATCATAGAAAAGCGTTGCACCTTGTCTCTTATCACATCTACAGAGTAAATCTAATTCTACCTTTTATAGGTTAGAAGCAAGGCTGCAAACTTTTAAAATTTTGAAGAAGGTTCGGTACGGGGCACAGTGGGAAAAACGGTCAGATTAGCTCCAATTTATTAATAACACCTTGAAAAATGATCCGACTTTTGTCGCGTTAATTTTCTTTTACAGTTAAAAACACAATTAATATAAACAAATAAAAAAATATTTTTTTTTTTATAAGCTGCAAATTTTAATTTTTTTATTTTATTGAACTTATTGAGTATCTGAACAACTATCATCTGACATATGTATAATGCTCATTGCTTATCAAAAGAAAACTTATTACATCAAAACAAAAGTTCGTAGTTTCTTGTAGACTTCGCTGAACCTTTTGATAGCATTGTTATGAAATAATCGGAAGAAATAAAATGGGAATGCGTCAAGTCCTCCATGGTATTTTTGCGAGAATTTTTTTTGGCAGTTATGTGATCGAAATTTTCTATGGTCTTTATTTTTGGCCTCGAGAGCTTCTTCAGAAAACATACCTCGAAAGAATGGTCGGAAATATGTAGCCCATTGGGGTAGTACAGTTTCTTTGCAGACCGTAGAACATTATATGTGGGAAATATGTTTGCATTCCTCTGTTTGGTACCACTTATCAAGTCCAAATTAACCCTATTTGTGTAACTACCATCAGTATATAAAGCTAAAGCTTCCTCTGCCGTATACTTAATTTGTTTTTCATCTTCAGATTGAATGACAGATTTTAATCTCTTTGGCTTTGGTGGTTCATCGAGAGTCAGCGAAGATACCACCATTGATGCATTTCTTTTGCCAGCCTTGTTGCTGGTGCTGGCCGCAGACATGAGCTCTTCGCACGGAATTTCAGTGGCGATGTCAGATCTTTTTTTTTTTTTTGTGCTTTCTTGACAGTCACTAAAACTCATTGCGGATCTCCCTGTCTTTGAATTTGAGTTTATTAAAATAAGTTCGCTATCTAACCAGTCTTTGTTGTTTTAAACAACCACAAGTATACGGCACGAAACACAATGACAAGTCGCCAACACATATCTTTTAGTTAATACATACCTTTGAAGTTAATTATAAACACTTGATTCAATTTTTCTTTAAATTTTACAAATTTTGCGTAAATTAGCAGCAGTCACACTAAAAAAGCGGGAATGCTTATGTATGCAGCTGGTGCAAACATATGTTAGTTTGATGACTCCCAGCTGTGCGAATATTGACAGCAAAAGAAAAACAATAGTGTTTTTGGCCTATCAGATATATTAGTAATAGTATTAGTAATGCTTAGTTTAGGTTAATAAGCATTAAATCTTCCCTGAGCTGTTCATCTATACCAGCTCTTAGTACAGAAAGATCAAACTTAAGTGTTGAAAATGCTCGTTCAACTGATACCTGAGGAGTTGCTGTAACAGCAAGTATAGTTAAAGGCAATATTTTTAAGTCCTCTTTTTTCGAAGGAATCTATAACATCATTTACAGATTTTATATTTGATATAAGTTTCTATAGCTTTCTATTGCTTTCATAAACTTCTCTTCTTCACAATCAGATGTTGGTGACGCCATTTAAAGTAGAGAATTTTGAAAAGAGTTTCTTTTTGGAGCTTCAGCAACTCTGTGATGTGCTGCTTCGTAACTTTTTTTTGGTCAGAAGTTAACAAAGTTCGAAATCTCGGGTCTAAGAACACTGCAGACAATATTGGTACTGAGCTCATTATAGAAAAACGTTTATTGAGGCACTAAGATAGTTCCTATGTTTTGTTGAAGATTACATATATTTTGAACTACGTTCCATTCAGATGATTTAAGGCCCTTTTAAAGAACTCTGAATGAATAAATCTTTAAGAGTCGCCCATTTCCATCCATGTATGCAATAGATACGGAGGTACGGAGTTTCTTACAAAGTGTTGAAACGCTACTGTCAAACTACTGAACTTCCTTAAAAAAATCGTTAACTACTAAATTTAGAGTGTGCGCCGCACAAAAAACTGTAATTATAGATTCTTCCAGGGAATCTATTGAGGTAACTTGGTCACCGTCCAAATCAAGAAATGCGTTTGATTCACATGAGCAATCTTTATCAGCATTACATTCTTCATAGTTACATTCCTTTTCTGCTCTCTAAGATGTAACTTGTGTTGAATCTGCCTAAAAACATACACCAATAATTGCTTGCTTGTAATTCTCAAGTTCGAATTCCAAGCTCAACGTATATAAAAGGGACAAGCATAAATCAAAAGTGTTAGCAGTTTGAAATCAAAGGCACGCACAAGTTGATTCTAAATGACTTATCTTGTTTATACTTTTAAATTAGTAAAAGCATATCTACTTAATTGGAAAGAAAAATAAGTTTTTTTATTTAAACGGCGAGTAACACAGTGGGTGTGTGACCAAGATAGAAAGAGCAAACCTGTTAACATCTCTGATAACTCTTCGTTCACTGTTATGCTAAATGTTACCTACACATTTAATCTCACCAGATGAAAATCAAGAGCGTACCATCATAATTGGCATACCAAATAGATCATTAGTTTGTGTTGTGTAATCAAATGCCTGCTAATAGGCTTTCACTGATATGGCCCACGTTCGATGCCTGGACCTGCGTTGGTCTTTCTCCATAAATGCCAGCTTAGCTGCTGGCCGCTGCCACTTCCGTGGCAACTTTTTGATGAAAACTGCGCAACGGTCGCAACAAATTTGCATAACTGCTTGGCTAGCCAGCAGAGAGGAGCAGAGTGGAGCAGCAGGAGGAGGAGGAAGTATGGTTTGGCGCCTCACGCATGCATGCGTTGCATTCATCAACGGCAAAAGGCGACTCCACTTTCGCCCATTGCAGACAACAAACGACGAAAATGAAACGATGCCCGAAACCACAGAGCCCAACCGGATGAAACAGACAAGGCAGAGGCAGCGTCAGCCAGTGAAGGACCAGCTAGCCCGCCTTCCAAAATATTGTTTCATTACGCGTTGCACAAACATTGTTTCGCTGTCCTTGGACTGAGACGAGGAGCAGGATTTTGCTGCTTCTTGTCGCTGGCCGGGCATATAAATCAGTTTTTGGTGTTGATGAAAAGTCGCGACAAAAAGCTTCTGTTGCTGTTGGTGGGGTAAGCCACGAAGAATTGATGGCCACTTCAGACAATGACAACGACAGCGACAGCATCAGGCGATGCCAGCAAATTGCGTCCAGCTGGACTTCAATGCAGCTTCAGCTTCTCCTGCTGTGTTGTTTGCCCAGCCGGGCGTTAAAATGTTTGTTTGCATTAATTTGCAGCAGACACCGAGGGGAGGACGAAACGGTGCCTGTCAACGAGATGAGCTTACCAATTAGCGTGGGCGTGGCATGTGTCAAATGGCGCGCCTAGCGCCTAGGCACAAAAATGTCTATGTTGTCGTCGTCCCCCCTAACAACGGCGACGCCTCTTTTCAAAATAGTTTCAAGCATAAATAATTTTCCTATCTGGAATTTGAGTTTGAAACATGCGCCTATAGTTTGGGTATAGGCAAGACGGGGGGCAGGAGCAGTGCCAGGGGGGCATATGTGTGGTAGTTTTTGTGGCATATTTGTAAAAGCAAACATTCCATAGACACAGACGGTCGCAGGGTCGCAGGTCTGCTGAGCTGTGAAAGACGACTTAAAAACTTTGCCCGCAAGTATGCTACACATTTTTCGAATTGCCAAGATATGACTTTAATCTTACAGAAATATTGAAAGAGGGGGGGAGTCTGACTGAGTTGAGAATACAAAATTTTCGTGGATTTTAAAGCTGTAGTTTGTTACTTAAAAGATGAGGCATAATAGAGGAAAGATAAATTACATTAAACCTCAAAGAAACTTGCCTACTTTTCTGCTTTAACTTTAGAATAAGCAATTTTGCTTCAACCGTTTTTCTCTTAAGGCATTTGAAGGTAAAATACAAATAACACATTAAACATTGATCGAAATCGGAAATAGAACCCGTTCTGAAAAAGAGGTATTCCATATCTTCGTTGTTATTCGTCAATTACACACAGTGACAAAAAAAAATCAAAACAAAACTTCTGGAACGGGACATAGCGTAATTTTTAGGTACAGTTAAATTGAATTTAGTGGCATACTAGAATTTTTTTGGATCACATCGAAATTTTGAATAACGGTAAAAAAAAACTTTTTTGCACATACGGTCACTTTTACGCCCATAGCTTCGGCAAATATCCACAGATTTTCATTTTTTTTACCAGTTTTGGAAAGAAGAAACTTAGGTCTTTAAACGTGCCATACATGACTTAACAGGTTTAATTTCCTTTATTGGAGTATTTGCTAGTTAAACCAATTTTTTTTGTTTTTTTTTACAATTTTTTTGACTTTGGTGATGTTTTTGAACACTATTTTGGTAGAAACTACTTATACTTGTTTTATTATTTAAAAAGAATACATTTTCACAAGTAAAACGTGAGTCTATTTTCTAAAATCAGTCAATAATTAGCAAAGTTATGGTATATTTTCGGATAACGAAATTTGTGCAATATGTTGATGAATCGCGCCTTATAGCACTATCGACCATAATATTGTTTGACCACTTTATAGAAATTTCTTAGAGAATTTGTATTTTAGAATGAGATTGTCTCTAAGGTAGGTACTGTAAATTTAAATAAAACATTTCAAGCTACTTTAGTTAATTTGAATTTTTTTAATCATGTTTTGTGACAGTTTAAAGACATTTGTTGAACTTATATTACACCGTTTTTGGAAATGCGACTTAAAAATGTTTACTCGATCTTTTCCATTTGAACTGATCATAATCGGTTTCTCGTTTAAGTGACCAGCAGTAATTCGTCATCATGTTGATTTTATCTTTCCCATCAAAGCGCTTTTCGATAGTAGCGATTTCTTGGTGATCCTTGTTCCTTGTTCGTCTCTGAACTGGCCCAGATTATCTGGGAAGAAATCCAAGTGGGAATGCAAAAAATCGATTTTTATGGACATGTTGCAGCCCATTTCATTATACGCACATAAAAAATTGGGCGTGTTCAGCAGAATAATTGATCCCTGAGCAGGTATCAGAAAAAAATGTTGTATCGAATAGTTTCTGCTGTTGGAGGGAGCAGTAACACTTTAAAGCAGCGTACTATTTCTTTGATACATGCTCCTGTATCATGATACTTCAAATTGGCTATTATGATGCCGCATCTCTAGAGTTCAGTATTAAGATAATTACAAATTTATACTTGATCAGGGAGCAAGTTGTTCTGCTGAACACGGCCATTGTTTACAAATGTAACATAGTCGGCGCTCCTGTTATTGCCAAGAAAATGATCACAGAGCGCAATATAACTTTCCCAAGCACGTTTCTCAACAGGGTCTAATTTGGTCTTGAAATCGTCACTTTTCATTAGCTTTCGAATCTGAGGTCCGATAAAAACACCGAAACCGTTACCGTTACGGTATCATACAAAAAGCTCAATTCAATAACTGTATCATACGAAAAGCTCAATTCTCTCATTCCACTCGTGTTCGGCCAAATTGAACTTACGCGGAGGTTAATACACATCATGAATCTTAAATATCGGCAAATGGCTTTTTTATTAAAAAAATGAATAACTCGATCAAAAACTACTATATTTTAATAAACTAAATTGGAAAATGCGCGAAATTAAATGTTTTTTGAAACTGCATACCAAAAGTAAACAGTTTTATACAAGTTTGACTTATTAATTTTCGTTCAAAGTAAGGCGAAGTCGCAAAAAACTAAAAAAAGCATTATATTTTTACATGTAGCCTCCTTAATTTTTATCCGAGATTGCAATGTAATACACCGTTGGAAAGGTGCTACTTTTTTCCTTCCAACGACGTATTACATGCTATTGTACGATGCATAGTTTAAGACATATGATTTTTTAACTCCATCAACCTCGCAAATACGGGTTTTTAACCGTTATTCCAAATTTTGACGTGCACGAAAAATTTGTGGTATGCCACAATGTTACATTTAACTATATCTACAACCTACACTATGTCGCATCCCAGAAGTTTTTTGACTTTCACACCGTGTTATTGAACTACAAAACTTAAAAGCTATGAAGCACTCTGATACACTGCTCGCCACTTGAATAGGACACCTCTAAAGTCGATTTTCTATAGTTAATTGCTGCTAAACCAAGCCATCTAGGAAAATAATTTTTGTTTTCTTATAAAGTTTATTTAAATGTAGTAATTAGACGAAATTACAAAATTATTCAAAAGTTGTAAGTATACAAAAAACATTGTTAACCAATAAGTAACAAATTTTGGAGTCTTCATTTTGCACCACTTGAATTGGACACTTTATCTAAAAACCATTTAAGAATATTTCAATCCTTTTCAAATAACAATATTACTTAAATAAGAAATTACTAACATGTTTTTAAACCAAAAAAAGTTTTTAATAGTGTGTTGAGCCTCCTTTTTTCTCCAAAACCTCACACATTCGGTCTGGAAGGGAAGCATACAATTTTCCCAAATAATTCAACGATATCGAGCCCCATGCTAATTTGATAGCTGCAATTAGTTCGGGAACGCTCGAATATTGCTGACCTGATCCATATACTTCACGTGTTAGCCATCCCCACACATTCTCAATGATATTCAAGTCCGGTGAATAGGGTGGCCAGTTTAATAACTCCACGTTTTGGCTCGCTATATACGATTTAACAATCCGGGCCGTATGTATAGGGGCATTATCATGTTGATAAATCCATTTTAGATTTGCAAAAAGAGTTTGGAAGTGTGGAAAGGCCTCTTTCAATATACTATTAAAACACAACGCATTCATGGTGGTTGGAATAAATTTAAGCTTACAGGTGCCACAATGGGAAATGGCCCCCCATGCCTTAATACCTCCAGCACTGCTGTGCAACTTATCAAGATGGTGTGGTTCTTTTCGAAGATCATGAAAATAGTAGCTGTAGCCATCGGGGCCCTCCAAATTAAACTTTTTTTTCGTCCGAAAAGACAACACGTTGCCACTCCGAAGTCCAGGTGACATGTGCGCGCGCAAAATCAAGGCGTTGTAACTTCCGAGCCGGGTTAAGAGGTGGCTTCTTCTTGATTTTTAGTCTCTTCAACTTGTCAAACTTGCTTTAACGTTGCATTTTTCCCTTATCTTGGCCAAAGAGTCGTGCGAATTGGAAACTTCTCTTAATATAAGTCGCTTGTCCGCGATGGTAAGCACACTGTGGGTGCGGCCCTTCATGTTTTTACCATAATTAGCCTCATTATTTAAAAAATTTGTTATGGCGTGACGGCTCCTGTCGACTTTTTTTTTGCTATTTTGGCAATAGAAAGGCCAGAATCCTTGTAAGCTTGGATTTTTCCTTTCTCCGACTCAGATAATGAAGTGCCACGCCCCATTTTAATTTTTTTTAATTTTATATACACTTCAATTAAAGCAAAAAGTTTAAGTAAACCAAAATTTGTGTGCACGTGTCAACGATACCGACCAAATAAAATGCATGTTCTACTCAAGTGGCGCAAAAATTCCATTGAATTTTTGTGAATGCTCACATAAAGTGCAAACAACTTTATAACGGTTCTATTCCAAAACTTGGAATATACCAGAAAGAGCGAAGAATGCTTGCACAAAGATAATATGCAAAAAATACCGTTATTCTACCATTTCGTTTTCGAGTTACGAGCAGTTTTAAAAAGAGAGCATACAGGGTGTCCTATTCAAGTGGCGAGCAGTGTATGTATGCAACGGTGGGTAAGGCCCCAGCAAACAATTTCATATAAAACAAGTAAGAGCGTTGTAGTCGAGTTTCCCGACTACAAAATACCCTGTTCAATTGAGACACACATGCAAACACTCTCTCATACACAAGCGCATGCACACATACGAGCGCACACATACACACACAAGCGCGCTCTTATTGTACATATATGGGGTTTATTTTATTTAGTTTTATTAATAATAAACGAAAATGAAAATTCAATTAAAGTAGTGGTTTCTCAGTTCTTTTGAGAATTGTTGCTTTAATTTTAATACGATTTTCCGCGTATTGAGAAAAAGATTTCGAGGCAAAAACAAAATCATCTTCCTTGCGTCCATTTTCGCAAGTGAAAGTTTCTGCAATAAAATTTAAATATGAATGTAAATAATTTACTATAAACTGAATAAAAGCTTTCTAACTTACGACGAATGGCAGTGTCCGCAGTACCTCTCCACGAAAAATTATCTGCAACTCAGTCATCCGTAAGTTTTTTCCACGACTTCGTAACGAATTTCCTTCAATTTCAATCTCTTGTTCTGGACATTCAAGCACGCTCCCTACGGATCATGGTGCCTCGCTGTTCCACAAATGTTGGAAAACTTCGTTGGCGCAGTGCACAACACTGCTTGATTTTTTTTTCATTTTAATTGAAATTTTTGCTTCTTTGCTCTTCAGCAACCACAACTGGAATGACTTATACACAATTTTTTTTGCTCGCCTTCGCTCAAGGCTAACTGTAAATTTTTTTTCCACTTCCCTTGCACACAAGAAGGCCAGCTGCAGCTGTCTAGTAATCCAACCTAAGTTTTGCCGAGAGAGTGATAGTATGAGCACGAAAATTTTACTTTTGTGTCATGCCTGCTCTCGGTCGACGAAACAACATGCGCAAATCGCTTACAATAGCAAATGTTTTGTAAATGTCGGAGGCTGCCATACGACAACGCTTGCACAAGCAATCTTACCTTAAGCTTGGTTTGCAAACCGCTTGCTAAATTGCTGATTTTTTTATTTGGTTTTTCGGTCAGTGACGTGAGCAGAGCGAACTGAAAAAAGGGTTGAGAGTTATTTACGAGCTATGAGTAGAACTGGAGAAAAGTGGCTTGTTAGTCCGAAAAAGTTGTGTTGAAAGACACCAAAAATATTACAGATATTAGTCGGCGATGTCAGCTGCATACAGCGGACCTTCCTCATTCTTAAAAAAACTGGTTTCAGCAGCAGCTCTCTCTGCTCAGCGTGCCATTCTGCCTTCTTTAGATGCGGCCGCAGCTCTAGTTTCGCAGCCTGAGCCTTGTGTATCGATTTAAAATCTATTAATAATCGATATCGATCTGAGGCGACTATATCTTACCATTTCAATTCAAGAAACAGCCGTTATTACTCAGCTTTATTTACTTTATTTAATTTATTTACTCAAAAATGATTCGTTTTAGCGAAGACATTGTTCGACAAAAAAGGCTTTATTTTCTAAAGTATTTCGAATTTCAAAAAATCCTTTTAGGGGGGTGATATTTTCAAATATCCAAACTATAAAAAAATGCAAAAAAAAAACGAAAAAAAAATGTTGCTCATGGAGAATCTCCCCTTAAGTGTCCTGAGTTACCCGCGTTCCAGAACTCAGACTCTTTATCTCAAGGGCTGTAATGCCCGCTAACTGTTTAGACATCAAGTCTAGAGGAAGAAGATGAAATATGATGTTTAGTGCTTCCGTTTCAGCACTTGTCTGTACCTTGTGTAAAGTGGCCACCATACTAGAACTCCATACAATGGCTGTGTATAGCCATGGGGAAAATCCCCATTTACGGCCTATCGCCTGCTTACATGAGTGGTAAAAGTGCTTAGAAAATTGACAGAAAGTTTATTATTTTGAGTTTGTAGACTTTCTAATTATTTGAAAATAGCCGCCAAATGTATCGATAAGTATTTCGAAATAAGTTTTTGACACTTAACACTGTTTGACGAACGAATGTAGATGTTGTATATATAAATGGACAGAGACAACCTGTATTGACAATGTAAATAATTACCGTGTGTAAATAATTTGTAAATAAAAGCCTGAAAAAACAACCCCCGTTTATAGGTTTTTTGTTTATTCCTCGAACTATAGAAGATAGCCCATGTGTTACTAATACAATCATCATTAAATGCAAGTTCACTTGTGACAACTTTATAGCCCTTTTACGGCCCATAATTTACCAATAAATCGTAGTGCACAAATTTTGTAAACGTGAAAAGATAACATTAACTTCTTGCAATAATAACATAAAAGAAAACAGATTAAAAGAATAACAAAAGTAAGTTTGAATCGTTGACTTCTATAAATAGATCAAGGAAGAAAGAGATTTTCAGGCGATTGTAACGACTACCAAATACGCTGTACCAGCTGTACACTTCATTTGATGTGTTTCAGCTTGCTTACGAATAGGGCTATATTCTACATAGCTGCTGCGTGTGAAATTGACTAACATTTTACTCTGCCATTTGTAAGTTTTTGTGACAGATCGTTATATTTAGAAGATGTGAAATCGTCCTTTATTGGCTTATAAAGAGTTGTTCCGTTTCTAAATCAGCTTGCCACAAAGGCCTGAACATTATCTGTATGACGCCAACTTGTCTTATCAGTTCGTTTCTTGGCCAATTTAAGCTGCACCGAAAGCCATAATAATATCGATATAGACAATATCAATTAGTGGGTACATTAAATCAGATTTCTATGACCAAAGTTTCTAGTGACTAACTTTCAGTGACGCACTTTTTTTGTTTCAAAACTTTGTTGCCTAGTTAAATATAGTGTGTTAGAAATTGATTATAAATTAAAACCCCTGATTCAATGAAACAAAATCACCCAAAAAAAACTAAACCCTAATCAACCGTGACTGATAAGGCACAACCGAGGCGACCTTGCCATGCATAGAACATCTCTCGTCTAACTGCAACTTATCAATTTTGGAGGGGTAGTCAGTGTGGTGTTGCCTGACTGCCAAGATTGTTGATAATATTGATAAGTCGCATTGACACATTTCAGTTTGTCGAAAACATGACAAAAATTGCCAGTCAAGTGTGCGCCTTAGTTAAAGTAGGTTCTACCACATAGAATCATGTCCAGCCCTAAATTGAGTAACGTTTGGTGCTCACTGCTGGCCAGGCACGCATATCAGGAGCAGCATCTGGACCAACACGTGCCAATTATTCAACAACACGAGCAGCAACAGCATAAGCAGCATCAGCAACAACAACCACTGGCAATTTTATGGCGTACACCGGAAGCGGGTCACCAACTGGAGGATGTGTCGCCATCCCCGCATTATCTGCAGCTAATGTCAATGGCCGCCCAGCGGGCCCAGCGAGCGCGTCAGCCCCGGCCAAAACCGCAAAAGCCACCTGATGTCGCTTGTACCCGTACCCGGGTCTCTAGCATTAGTGTGCATATCGTCAGCATTCGAGTTGACCTACACGCGCCGGACACACAGCTGGTGGCGAGCGTAACACATTCACGCGCTGACAGACAGCGTAAGTTCTTGCACTCTACACAGAAGTGGGGTATTATTACATATGTGGGTGTCATGTGTTGAGAATAAATTAAATTGTGTTATTAGAACTACGATTAATTTTCTCCGTAGGTCTTATCTTAGTCATTAGTCATAGTCTCAAGTCTATTAGGTGGAAAAATGGAACGCAAAAGTATAGAAAAAATATACTGAAATTGATGTGTTCATATTTATCAAACTGAATTGTGCGTGTAAGCTAATGTCGCATTAACTAACTATTGGAATGATCGTTATAATCATTGTACTTTAGTTTATTAGTGTCAAAACAGAGAACGCTAAAATCGGACAACATTTTGATTGGAGGGAGACAAGAAACACTTTCAGTTCTGTTTCTACTTCAAGGATGAGAACAAACTCCTCTCGCTTTTATGCATATCAAGCGCCCTCTTTTTCTCTCTCCCTCTCTCGGTTCACGCTACACCACAACAATAACAAAAGAACACGTACGACTTACACTTTATATTTTCTATCTTTGCTTTGTGCTGTTTACAAAGAAAATATGTATTGACGGTTAGGAAGGAATTTCAACCGTTCTGAACCGCTATTTCGTATACTGAACCACTGCTGAATCGGTTTGATTCTGTGCATTACATCGACTAGTTGGATGATTATTAAGTGGATAAGAATAACCATCAGTCAGTTTAGCTAAATCAGCTCAGGCAGGGGGTTTCACCGCACTTTGGTCTTAGAAGTAGTTTTATTAAAGATCCATCCTCAAGAGCTTTCAACAAAATAGAAGAAAACGTTTTTAGTTTGATATTCTTCGCCCTCTCCTACAAAATTTTGTTCACAGAAAATCCGGCTAGAAGGATCTTTTGAAAGTAATATTGTTTCTATCTCAATATAAGTCTTGCAAGTTGTAGAGTGGTGGATAGGGATTTTACAGGCTCAGAGGGTAGACGTTTTGTTAGCACCGTTTTCGAAATCATATGCAAATTTTCTCGGTTTGTAATTGTTACATTTATTTTGAGATTTGAAGCATTCTGAATATTTTATAAAAGATACTGACAAGTTAACAGATATTTTTGTCAGTTATTTGGCAGTCTGTTCAGACTAAGGGCCGATCAACTTCTACATAGAGCTATATGTCACACAAACTTACAAATAACAGCTATCTGGAAGAAGAGAAATCGGCCCTTAGTGTAGTATACATGGGAACTATGATAGATTTCTCTGAACATATATGGCAACAGTCAACTGGCACTACCTCTGACTGGTGTTCACAGTAGTGTTGGGTAAAGGTTGGTCATTTCACTGAACATGTTCACTTGTTCTCTTTTAACTCACTCAAATTGCTCACTTGTTCAGTTGTTCACTTTTTTTTTAGTTTTTCTATGGGGGAAAGCATTGAAAGCCTTAAAGTGTGGGACTTGGGACTGCCTCACCCACTAAAACCACCCCTAATCTCCGATTCCCTCTCGCGGTACCACCGCTAAGTATTACTTCACAAGGGGGAGATGGCATGAAAGCCTCAACTAGATCCACGTCTATGATTTGTATTTAAATTGCGCTGTCTTTCAGCGCGACGCAAATTGCATTCCAATTGTTTTGCAAGCTTAGTAGAATATCCATCAAGACAACGACTGTGAATGGTCTCACAATGCCTATGCTTAGCTCTTCCCGTTCAGTGGAAAATCTTGGACAGACAAAAAAGACATGCTCTGCGTCTTCTATGGACCTCGCACAGTGTGTGCAAAACGGATCCGTCTCGTGCTTAAACCTATAAAGATAGGATTTAAAGCAGCCGTGTCCCGTTAGTAACGGGGTCAAATAGAAGTCGATTTGTCCAGCCGAATGTCCGCTATCAGTCTCCTTGTCCAGCTGCCGTTGGTTGTAGATATGCACCTCGTCTGCCAATTTTCCAACGTAGATTCCCGTCGCGACTCGTCTGTGGGAGAGCTTCTACTTTCTGTCGCAAGTAGGTCATGGGGGATCATTCCAGCAAGAACTAGTGCTGCGTCCTCTGACACTGTTCGAAAGCCACTTATCACTCGCAGGGCACATTTTCTGTACGCGCCTTTGCAGCCACGTCTGTAAGAAGGGACCGCCATCGCAGGGGCCCATATTGGCGATGCATATAATATACATTGCAGATCAGCCATCTACTTCGCTGTCGAGGTCCGCCAATGTTCGCCATTATACCGTTTAATGCATTTATGGCTTTAACGGCCCTCTCTTCTACGTTCTCCAGGTGGCTTTTGAAATTGAGTGTGGCCTCCTTCGATCTTATCAGTTGTTCACTTGTTTTTGTTCACTTGTTCAGTTGTTCTTGTTCAGTTGTTCTTGTTCAGTTGTTCTTGTTCAGTTGTTCTTATTCACTTGCTCTAAGTCTATGGGGGAAGGTTTTTGTGAGCGTAAGGGGTGGGTTTCTGTAGCACTGATCGCCTTACTGTTTTTGTTGTTTCAGCATGGCTTTTTTTTATTCTACACATATACCTAGTTTGTGTGAATGTGCGTCGTTTACTCTAGCGGTCACTCTACCCCTCTCTCTTTCGCTCTTAGCAAAAGCGCTTACTTCAAAATGTTGGCTGAGCGCCATACCTGTTATAGTTGTATCATGGTACAGCCCACAGAAGAAAACACAGAGCAAAACAGACAATACAATTCACAGAGCAAGAAAGAGAGAACAACTCACATAGCATGGAAGACAGGACAACTATCTGTCCGCTGTAGTAATACCTTAATTGGCAGTCCCGGCAGGGGAAAAGCAGGTCAGAAGGCGACTGGTTGGGTTTTAGTCCGTAGGCGTTCCATAGAACGAATCGGGCATACTCCATGCAACAGTGCATGGCGTATCTTTGGAAGATCACCCAAACATGGTTCACATACCAAAAAAAAAAGACAGTACAACTCTCTCAGCAGAAGAGACAAACTGAACAAGATAGATTGAACAAGACTCGCTGAACAAAAATTAACAATTGAAGAAAAACATGTTCACTTGTTCAGTTAAAAGAATAACTTAATTTTGTTCACTCAGTCATGAACAACCCAACTCCAGTTCACACATGTATGACATCAACTGTCACATAAAAATTTGGCAGGCTTGACAGTGTGTGTGAACTAGTGTTGAGAAAACATCGATAGCACTATTGATACCATCGATGTTTGTGTATTTGGCCAACCATCGATTGTTGTGACCCCTCTATCGATGTATTGGAGCAGAAAAATGCGCATTTCAAGAAACTTCATATTGTAACAAGGTTGGAGTAAAATTTTAATTAATTGAACTTGTCATATTTGTATATTCCCTCTAGTTCTGGGCACTAGTTCGTAAGTAGCAACATTACTACTTACTCTAAGACCACCAGTACTTACCCGACTAACCCCTACAAATGCTTTTCATCATTTCCTTTTTTATATGAAATGTCCGCGCACATGGGGACTAGTGACACCACTCCGTTTACCGCGAACTAGCGAATAGGGTACCCATGTAAAGGATGGTGAAATGGGTAGCCATGTAAAAAGTTAAAAAAGACAAGCTGATAAAATATAACAAAAATAGTTTTTTATTCACATTCAGTCTTATTTCTTAAATATTATTATTATTGCATGTATGTTTTAACGACCTTTATGTTAATTAAACCTTCAAATTTTTTGCCGGCTCTAGGTCTCGTTACACACACGTACAAAGGCCACAGACAGCGCGACTCTGGCTTGTTGTGTTTGGTTTTTGCTGTTGAATCGCATGGGAGTTCCCAAGCGATTATGGCATCTCAGGCATGAGGAGGGAGTTGTTTTCTGATTGTGGTACCAGGTGAAGACCGCTGATGATATGGTAGAGATACCATTGAAACAGCTGTTCGGTCAACTAACCTCCTTTGTGGTGTGGTCTGTCCCTGTTTTAAAGTTATGTACCAACATAACGAGACCTAGAGCCGGCAAATAGCCTTACGCAAGTGGTCTTTAGCAGGACCAATTCCATTGCACAAAGTAATCGCATCTAGAAATATAAAATTCAGATATTAAATGAATTAAGTGATTTGTCTTACCTTTTTTGTGTATTATTCACTTCACTTTAGTTTTCACTGTGGATTCGTAGCTACGCGCAACTGCAAATGCTGTCACAAACTGAAGTAAAAGACAAAAGTAAAGAATGTTCCAGCAATGTAGAAAACGCGTGCAAGCTAGAAGACAAAAAAACGGTGCTAGCATTGCATTTGTTTTGTGCTTAGCTTTTCTTTCTTTTTTCGTACACTGGTTCGGCGTTCGATTACCATAGGGTTTTTCAGGAAAGTTCCCATGTACTCTGGTTCGCGGTGGTTTACAGAATTCACAGATCATAAATATTTTTTTATGTTTTCGGTGGTTCCACGCCCGTTTACCATAGGGCTACTTAGGAAAGTACCCTTGTTCGAACCAGCCAAGTAGGTAGTGCGAGCATGTTCAATCGCCACTAGGAAAACTAGAGGGATTTAATTACATGTCAATTTACATTGTTGGTGTTGGCAGAAGTTTTGGAGAAGGACAATGGACAAATTTTTTAATCAAATTTTTTCGATAGTACTATCGATGTTCAAACTATCGATGGTGCCCACTATGAACCAAAGAACCGCTTCGTTCAATTGCAAAACGTTCGTACATTATAGCCTTTTCACACTGGGCACAGCAATGTCGAAGCTGCGAAAACCTGCAGCATGCGTTCACATCAAACCCGCACCTCGAAACACAGATGTCAGCTACTACTACTTGGTATGGTTGCAAAGTATCGCCAAAAGAACTTGGAAACGATAAACATCCACGAGTTATATGGCTACATGAATGAAAGCTGCGCTGGAGCTTGAATGTGGCGACTTTTGAGTGAACACCAAGCCTACGTATTTCCTATAAAATACAAATTTCACAGCTTCGACTTTTTTTCTCCGACAGTTTTTTGCGAAGCTGCGGCCAGTGTGAATTGACAATTGAGCACCCGAATAAACTGGCTTTGCGCTCGGCGCATGAAACTTGCATACACAACATGTTCGCTGCTGATTCTTACTCAATCATCTCGTTGGCGCTCTGATTATAATCCTGTTCGTCTTCATTCCAAGCAATTAGGACGATTGTTCTTTTGGCTCACCGGCGATTGATTAGAATGAGCGAGTATCACTTCTTGCAAAAAAGCTTGAGCTAAGACGGCGATGCTGACAGAGGTGAAAAAAATAGAGAGAGAGAGAAATAGCTTGCCATTTGGCATTTAAACCAGAATCGACCAGCCATAGCTACCACGAGCCGAAGTCATTCGTATTTTTACGCAAACGCGAGCCGAACTCAAGATTGTGTGAATCAGACTTCGGCAAGCATTCGGTGTGAATTGGTGAGTATGTTCGTGCCCCAGAGCCTATCGCTGAGCAACAGAGAGCTGCAACGAGTATGATCGATCACGCTCAATCAGCCTCGCTCAAACTCTTTGCAACTCCACTCAGCGGATTAAAGCAAAATGTTCGATCAAGGTTCGTTCACAACACGAAACGATCTTATTCAGTTGGCTTGATCGCTCTGCTTGGTGATCGAGACTGATTTTTTGGTTCGCTCATGATGATTGCAACTGATCGTTCAGAAAAAGACGATCGATCCGAACGATGCATGAAAACTCAGACTTCGATCATGTTGCGATTGAATTGATCGTGAGTGAAGCAATCAGATCTAAAATTGCTTTGAGTTAAATTATAAAATATAATTTGTATGTACTTATTTGTGTTTTTAAAAGAAACAAGTTGCGATACATAAAATTAACAAAAACCTAATATTTCATTTATTTCTTATATTAATATTATTATTTTATGTGTAATGCTTAAACATGTTAAGGAACAAAAGTAATGTAATGCTTTAAACTAAAAATATTAAGGAACAAATGCAATGCTTAAAATTAAAAATTTTAAGGAACACATGTTTCTTCTTTCTTTCTTCTTTTAATGTAGTGCTGTACGGTTTTACTATTTCGGTAAGGATGTTCCAGATAAAGCTTCTTCCCTTGAGCTGGCCTGATAAAGTATAATTGCCATTTGCTATGTTGTCAGCAATACTTTTCGTCGATTCGCCCTCCATAATTATGATAGTTACGCCAACAAATATCAACAGCAAACTGACGAAATAACCAGTCTTAACTAGCTCGAGTTCTACCGAATCGGCCGCGAACGATCCATCACGATTGTGATCGAACTGAATGCCAGCAGCATTCGTGATCGTTCTTTGTTCGCTCACACAAAAAGTTTCGATCAATCCCGATCATGTACGCAACAAGCGAGAGTGATTCGAACTGATTGTCCGCTTCGAGCACGCTCACTAACGATCATATGATTTTTGTTGAAGCAAAGTTTTGCGTCACAAAAAATCTGAATCAATGATCGGGTATGATCGAAAAAATGTTGATCGTTGCAGTTCTCTGCTGAGCAACTCTGGTCTGGAGAGAGCTCTCTTGCTCACCAACACAAGCACACTTTTTTGTCCTCTCCATTTGGCTGGCACTGATTTAAAGCAGGGTTGGTATAAGCAAGCAATATGCACTTTTTCTGACACTTTTTTATAAGCATTCACCGTCATAATGTACCCAAAAAAGAGACCGGAATGAGCGGTTTTTTTTTCTATGAAAACGGTAACACTTAATGTGGAAGTTTTACGAGTCTTATCTGGCTATTTTCTGACACAGATATAAGTGCTTTCTCCCTCACAATGAAGCATATAAAAACCTCATAAATGACACATAAATATTACTTTTCTGGGCACTTGAAAGGCTACCGAATCGCATCCTGAAATTCTCTTTTGGAGTGAAAATACTCAGACATAAGTCCGTTCGTAGAGAGCGCTGAATGGGCTCCGAAAACACTCAAACTTATGTGTTTACTCCAAAATCGCAATTAAGCTGGGCTCTTTTCAAACACATAATCTGGAGAGTGTATTGGGTGTGCAAAAATAAAGGCCCATGAACTAGCTTCGACCGGACCGCATAGAACGCTAGCTACCCAGCAAACAATATGTGCGTTTTCTGACACTTTTTTATAAGCATTCACTGTCATAATGTGCACAACAAAGAGTCCGGAATGAGCGTTTTTTTCTATGAAACCGGTCGCACTTAATGTGGAAGATTTCTGAGTCCAATCTGACTTTTTTCTGATACGCTCTTAAGTTCGGCTCTTTTCAGACACATAATTTGGAGCGCTCCGAACTTGGTTTACTGGGTAGCGACTCAGGAGCTGTTCAATCTCTTGGCCTCAGCTTTGGCATGCTTTCGGCTCGAATATGTGTAAATAGCGCCCTACACCTCTTTCCTACAAACAAAAACTACATGAAGTTTACTTCACCATGTAAATGCGGACTAACAATGTATCTGTACCTATTGTATTGTTATTTTAAATATATAGGGGAAAAACGTGCAACCAACCAAGGTTCGAACCAAAACCAACGCCCAAAAACCTCGAACCTCAAATTTCCGAACCTTAACCGTTGGATAATTTTGGTTCGAACCAGCAAACCGGAGGTTCCGAAAATTTTTTTGGGTTTGCAGCCCTATTTTTCAACGCAAATTTAAGTTCAAATTCGAAAAGTTCTCTAAATTGGAAACAGAAACAGGCGTGATAGGTTAGGTTAAATGGGCTGATCGTCTGAGGCAGAGATCATCCGGAGGTCTTGTGATGCCTCAGTGGTGTGATACAGTGTGACAGTAATAGTTAGGGTATTTTCCTGTTGCTTTTAACTCAAATATGGAGTTTCATTTCAAAATTTATTTATGCCTAATGTTTTTGCTGTTGTGTGGGAGAAGGCGGGGAGTTTGGTTTAGTAAGCGTCAACCCAACACCCATAAATCATTGTGTGTGTGTGTGAAGGATGTGGGTTCAAGTTTTTTTTTCTTTCCCCCAAAGCCGCAGCTGTGGTCAAAGTTTTCCGTTTCTCACTTCTTTTTTCTTGTTTTGTTTCTATTTTTCAGGTCAAATGCTGCTCAAATGGCTCATCTCAACGCTACAGAACAACAACTCCTCCAAATCCTCTACAGAGTGTTGTCCCACGCCTCCCGCCCAAGAACTACTGAATTCCATAGCTTTACAAATTTGCAATAATCTCAAATATGTGGGCGTACTTAAGCAAATCTCCAGCAATGAACTGCAACAGCAGCACCAGCAAGATGGTGGCACCTCAACAGGATTCAGTGTAAGTTCATTGCACTTTTAGAGGGAAATTGGTCATCGAAGGGTTTTAGTGGGAAACGGAAGTTGTCACGGGCTTAGCGGAAATGATGAGAGCGCTGGTTGGCGCCTAACTGAATTTAAAATCATTAGCGAGTTTCTAGGCGATGGCTTAACTTTATTTTACTTGACTTTACTTTACTCACACGAAAAGCGGAATAAAAGTTGAACAAAAATGAACCGCAAAGTTGTGTCCGGAAATTAGCAATTCCATTGCAGCAGCAGCAGTTACTGGTGGATGCACTTTTATTCAAACCAACGGATGTCCATTTACCCATCCACCAGCCTCGCACTAGATTCTGGCATTTGCCTGCAAGTGTCAGAACTTATTAAAACTTTACAGTCGGCAGCCATCATCAACTCTCAATGCCAACTCTTTACTCCAGTAGGCGGCAGTGTACCAAAATTATAAAAGAACAGTTAGTTGGGGAAGAAGGGAAAGTACACTGAAAGAAATTAAGACTAAGTCGAATGTTTTCAATTCGATTTTTCAAATTCTTGAGTGTTGAACTTGCAATCAACCAGCACTGAATCCCCTTAAAATCGCTTAGACTCAAGCTCGGGGGACCACTCGAGAAGAACGAACCAGCTTGTGGGTCATTTATGAAACTATTGAGCCGGTTGTTTTGAAAACGAACCGATTCAAAGAATAATTTTAAACCACTTCTTATTAAGTTTGTGCAAAAGTATGTAACAGAGAAGAAATCATTTCCGACTCTAAAGTATATATACTCTTGATCAGCATTAACAGCCGAGTCGAAATAGCCATGTCCGTCTGTCTGTCCTTCTAAATGAATGCACAGATCTCAGAGATGGTATGAGATAGAGGTTTGACATGTATGGAACATAAACTTCTTATATTATACTTGCAGGCAGATCAAGTTTATTTTAAATTTTTGCCACGCCCCCTCCCGCCCCCGCAATTTGGAAAAAAAGGTCATATCTTTCACAGTTTTGTAGATAGATGGTTCGTACCCTTTAGAGATATTAAGTAACCCAGATTATTTGTCGAAGAAATTATAAGGCGTTCATTAGAGCCTTACTCAAGTTATGACCAAAAGAAAGTTACTTTCACCGCCCTGGCAGTTGTGGCGTCATCTATTGGTCAGTTTTGAAAATTCTCTATTGTTCAATGCAAGTAGTGGCGCCATCTTTTTTTCAGCAGCGCTGCTTTCAGCTGGTACTCCAAGTACAGAGTATATTACAGTCGGGATTAACCGACTTTCTTACTTATTTTTTGAAGGACCTTCGATTGGGGGACTAAAACTAGAAAAATTTGCAAAGTCAGCCGCTTTTGCGAGTACTGAGTATCGAATGCTGAGTATCAAGTACTGATTATCGGGTTCTGAGTATAGAGAACTGCCTATCGAGTATTGAGTTTCTAGTATATAGTATCGAGTAATGATTATAGAGTACTGAGTATCGAATTTTTAGTATCTAGTACTGAGAAACGACTACTGAGTATCAGAGCTGTAATGTAATCATTACTTTCAGTCAGGGCTTAATACCGGAACCGTTAACCGAAATAAACCGTTTCAAATCAAGTTCCGGAATCGGAACTGGAACCGATACAAATTTTTTGTTGAGAACCGAAAACCGTTTTCAGTTATTAATGGAACCGATAGAACCGGAACGAAACTGAAACGTTGGTACCGGTACAGTTTCGGTTTTTTTACCTTTGCAGAACCCATCGAAGATTTGGTCACGAGTTGGAGCTCTACATACAAGATGCTAAAATATTTGCTGGCGGAAGACATCTTCAACATTTGCTCCAGTTTTGCGGCTGCAGATATTGACTTTATTCTGCACCGGAAAGTGTGGGACTCAGTTCGCTTTGGTGATTTTTATTCGATTCGGATATACTGGATCTCTAGCAAAACAGTTACTGGATTCCATTAAGACTTTTCTCGCACTTAAGCGCGTTTGAAACGCCCAGAATTGTATGAGATTTCAAAAGTCGTGCTTTCTGTTCCAGCTACGCAGGTTCTCTGGCGATAAATTTATAATGAATCCGCTAAGAAGTTGTATGGACTCAACCACATTGAATGCAGTTATGTTACCGCGAACAAACCACAAGAATGCTATATTAGTTACATAAGACGTGGACGTACCGGTACGTAGCGGTATACCGAAATAAAAATCTGGGTACCGTATCGAAACCGAAAACCGAAATTAATTGAAAATCGAAATAGAACCTTTAACCGAAACATTCATATCGGGACTTACCAGAACCGGTACCGGAACCAAAACTCGTTTCGGGATTAAACCCTGCTTTCCGTATTTAATTACTTTTCTTTACAATAAACATGATTATTCAGATAATGAAAAAACCATTCCTGATTATTGTATTCCAATAATCGTAATTGCATCTTGGAATTATGCTTACAAAATGCAATTACTTTTACAATTACTTTGATAATTGTACCTTTAAAGTTTGATAATTGAGTAATTGAGCTTGAAATGTTCAATTATTCATGTATTTGTGGGTGAGTTTAAAGATTTATGCAGTTTAGAAAACACAACAATTAATTTTTTGCCCATCAAGGTAATAAAAATCAAGATGATTAAATTGGCAGTGTTCACCAGCATCTTTAAAAGTCAAAAATCATGCATCAAGCATCATTCATCACGAATAAGTCAATTGGCTTATGCTGAACGGCTTTGATGGACATTTTAGTAAAAAAATTGTATGCGCGAAAGTTATCATTTCATTTTAAATGACAGCTTGAATTTTCTGATTTTATCATCCACAATCACAAAAACCAGCAATTGTGATTGCACATCACATTCGCTCACCACAGCAATAGAACTAGTTCCATCTTTTTTTTTGTCATCGATTTGTATGCTCACCAGTGCTCTGCCAATAATTTAAGTCGAAAATCTTAAAAGTCAGATATTTCAACTGAAAAAACAGTACAGACAAAGCAGAACTAATATCAAAATTCTACAAAAATATCCATTGCTAAGTCTGGGATGACACATTAAATTTCTAGCAGGGTTCGTAAATAAGACACACTTAAAACACATTTAGGGTATTCACCAGCTCTCGTAAAAGCGTAAATCAAAAAGCGTAAACTCCAAAAGTTTACGTCACAACAAAAAAACACATAGGAAAAAAATTACCTACTTTTTTTTGCCCTGGGGTATGTTTAAAAAATCGCTCGTAAAAGTGTAAAAGTGGAAAAACTTGACGGGTTCAAAGTATCGGCTAAAAGTACTTAGTATAGTACTTATCTGATATAGAAATTTAGATACCTGTTATGCGTAGCCGTTGGCTGAGTGGATAGGATTGTCGCCTTGTATTTTTTGATATTCCGGCTCAATTCCCGATAAAGGATGGTGGGTCAATAATTTTTTTTTTTTTTATTCAAACCCAAAACTATGGCCGAGGTCAGAAAAGATGCCAATCACAAACGATAATAAATGGAAATAAAAAAAATAAAAATCAGTTCCATGGTTCAAACACACGTCTTCCCGTCTATGAGTTATGCATGCAGTGCTCTACGCCACTGAGGAGTCTGAAATTACTTGTAAATAGTACGTATTGAGTCTCAATTAATAGCAAAATTTACAGCCTGTCAAAAACAGCTGATTTACGCCAAAAATTACGAGGATAAACAGAAGGGGTGCTCAACAGCTAGCTGCGTCGCGTAAATTTACACAATTACGCTTTTAAGCCCGCCTAAAATACCCTAAGAGTCTTAAAAAAAAATTTGTTAAAAAATTAAAGATGTTTTGAACAGTGTTTTTTACAACTTCTGTCAGAATAACGAACATTAATAAATAACACTAGGCATTTTGAATAGTTCAAAGTCATAGGTGTTTTAAACACATACATTGTTCACACAATAAAAAACATGTTACTTTACATTTTGAACATTTCACATTTCGTCACACGAAAGCAATAACATTTTTAACACTGTAACTACAAATTGAATTTCCCTTTAAAAGTTGATAATTGTCGACGGGTAAACTGGACGCTTAGGCTAATCTTTCCAAAAATATCGCAAATTTTGCAATATTGGATCAGTTTCGATAATCATGAAGATTTAATAGATAGCAAATGTCGAAGGGTAAATAGGAGGTGTGGGCCAATGGGTCTGAAAAAATCGCGCAAAATGTAAACTAACATGTTTTTTATTTGTTAACAATGTTAGCATTCGAAATACACTTTATTTGAAGTGTTAAAAACGCACGCCTACTGTTATTTATCAGTGTTCGTTATTCTGACAAAAATTTTATAGTTCAAAACATTTTCAACATTTCTAAACAAACAATGAAAAAAACAATGCTTACTGTTTTTTACATTGTTTAGAACTCGAGGTTATTTACATTGTGTGTTAATTACGAACCCTGATTTCTAGACTTACATACTTTAAGAAGTTATCAAAGAAAATCCCCAAAACGCGAAAAAATTTTGCAAATCTAGTACTTATAATAAACGACAGAAGATGGCAGGCCCTTTCTGATTTTTATGGCATATTTATATACAGTTGGGCATTCAAACTCGATTGAAATTTGAGTAACGAGTAAAGAGTGTCGAGAAATTAGAATCAAGTACTGGATATCGAGGACTGAGTATCGAGTACTTAGTATGGAGTACTGAGTATCAAGTACTTAGAATCGCGTTCTAAATATCTAGTACCGAGTATCAAGTACTAACTGTGGAGTACTGAGTATCAATGTGCTTTGCACATTAGCAATATCTGCCACACTTTTAAATCGTCATGGAAGTAGGTAGCAGATAGGTAGTTTAGAGTTTTATGACCTGCCGGAAATTCAAACTTCCTCATGTCTGCGCGATTGATTTGATCTAGAATTTTCATATACGTTACGTTTTCAAGTACTAAAGCAGTCTTTACACTTGTCATATATCTCTAAAGAGTATCTCTAAAGACACGATATTATAGTGTAATCGGCAAACATATAACTCTAACTTTGCATTCTCTTTAGACAAATATGATGAAATATAACCTGTTCTTTTTAATAAAAGCAACTCTGCTGAGACAAAGCTGTCAATTTTGTGGCGTTGCCATTTCCCAAAAAATATACAACATTTTTATTCGATATACTCGGTATTATTTATCGATTAATCTAGATTGAGAACTCTGAAAGATGATAACATATGTCAGTGGTTAATTTGAATGCATCTTCGGCAACTATAACAAATGGCACATGCATTGAACCGCCAGGTAAAACTTTATCATCCGGGAAATTAAGAAGATTATCTTCAATGCCTGTTCATAGCTTGACGTAAACGGCGCCGTCGTTTTCAGCCAATCTACCAGAGCAAGATGCACAATGCTGTGGAATCTCTTATAATTGTAATAAAATGATCCATCATTTATTCTAGCTCGAAATGCACTATTTTTTCATTTTTAAGGAAAAAATGTTAAAAAGTGGAATTTTGCAACGAGGCAATAAATAAATTTCCTCATTTTGTCGAAATTTTGATTTATGGTTCGACATTCCTGCTGTGGTTGAGGCATCTAGAAAATTAAACTAAATTTTAGAAGCGATTGATTTTATATGCTGTAAAAGGAAGAACTAATTGCATTCATGACTTCTGGCACAATTTTGGAAATTGTCGGTTGGAAAATTCTGAATGCAACAAATTGCAGAAATCGCAGTGTCACAAGAAGGCTGAAAACCCCATCACCACAGCTTTCCATTAAACAAAGGCCATCATAGTGAGAGAGAGAGAGAGAGAAATTTAGAGATGAGCGTATAATAAAAATATTGCACGATAAACGCTTGACTCCTTGGATATATTAGAATATTATAGTCGGGGGTAAATGAACTGGTACAGAGTATGTTATAGTCGGGCTTGACCGACTTTCTCACTTGTTTTGTGTCAAAAATTGTTGAACCAGTACTGAATTCGTTGAACTAGCTCTTAACATCTAGTTCAAGATTCTCTGTTATTAAAAGTGTAATTCTGTGTGTTTTTCCGACCCTGGACTGGTTCATCTCTTTCCGAACATGAGTCGATTCAAATTTTTCTTCGAGAAATTGTTGGGCTCAAAACATTATTTCAAAGCACATTTTTTTCCATTTCGACTTAGGTTTCTAGCAGCGATTTCTCTTACTTTTTAGTATAATGTATGTATGTACTTTTAGTATAATTATGGAAACAATTTTGGAATCAATTTATTATTATTTTTTCTGAGTGTCCTTTGAAATGTAAGCCTTTCGGGTCCCCTTTAAACCACCTCACTCACTCACTTCTTAGCCATGTCTAATGGACGTTGTAATAGTGCTTCCCATTTCAGTTGGCTTGACCAAAAGGCAAAATAAACAAACAAATTCACCAAAAAAAAAAAAAAAAATAGCTTTAATTGCTTGGCCCAAAAACCAAAGCCAAGTTGCCTTTTGCTAAACTACGGTTAAATGTTAAGTGTTATTGGACAGGCGACATCAACAACAACAACAAATAATGAAGCACTAGACATAGCCCAAATTAGTTTAGGCCAAAGTTTTAGCCACAGCACCAGCAGCAGCAGCAGCTTAACCTCAAATCCCTGAGAGAGCCACAAGCACAGAGCATCCCAGAAATGAGCAGACAACAACACCGTTAAGTGATTTTCTATGTGATGATACTTGAGCTCAAGATTATGATATCACAGCAGCCAAGGCGACAGCGTTGGCTCCCAATGTCTTCGATATGCGCATTGTCAACTTTTTTGTTGGGCAAGAGGCCAACAGGGCGAAAGGTTCGAGTTCGAGTTCGAGTTGTTCTTGCTCATTGAAAGTTTTGTGCGTTTTTATTACTTTGAGTCAAAGTTTTTGCGTGTATTATTCTTTTGGGTGAAAAAAAAATGGAAACTTTTTTTGCGCCCCACCCTACCCAGAGGTGCCAAGAAATTGTGGCATGTTTGTTTTTTTTTATTTTTTTTTTTTTTATAGAAAACGCCAAATAATTGACATTTTAATGTTACGCTGAAAATTGAAATGCAATTTTATGCTTAAAGCAAACTTGAAGAACGCAAATCAAGTGCAAGGCAACTGAAGGTGTAATGAGAAAAGCTGTGTCTACATATTAGGGCTTACTTTACACCATTTACTTAAGTGTTTGCACTTTGCATGTTGTTTAAGCATTTTGATGGCAAACCGACAAAGCCTCAGCCAAGAATACCATCTAAAATGGTAAGGTTGTTAATATCGGTATATGAATTTAAGATAATTACAACCAACTTGATTTTCCTTGGAGCCTTCTTAAACACTTTGATGTATACTCTTTAGCATTTCTACGAACCTTTAATTAGTTACAGCTCTTATTTAAGTCTGCTGATTAATAAATTTGGAGCTCTGCACGAATTCTCTGAAAACTCTTAAGAATAACACAAGACTCCAAAAATTTACGAAGAAATTAAAGCCAAGAAAATGCTTTTGGAAAATCAGATTCATCGTCATTTAAAGGGAATGGGAACAATTGCAAAAGCCATGAAATCAGTGACAATTCTATAAGCTTTGTGGATTCATGTAACAATAATAATTATCATTTGATTGAATTATTTACTTATCTATAGTAACTTTCATTTGAAGGATCGTTTCGGGTGATTTAGGGAGGCTAAAGAATTTTTTTTAAATGTACGCGGTTGCATTTACCGATGGCTATCTATAAAAAGTTGCACACGGCTGTGACATTTTTGGAGTAAAAATGAATTTTTCGGTCGCAGAATCAGATCGTCCCAAACTCAAAGTCAGCTGCCATGTTTTTCTATGGCCGAACGACCAGTCTCAGGCAAAAAATACCAAAAAAGGTCGTATCAAAATGTCGTATTACCCAACACTAGCATATTTAGAACGGAAGAGTTCGTTTGTTGTAATATAGTGTGACCAGAGTGTGGATATATAATTTTACCAACAAATAGAAATATGTCAAATACGGTTTTTTGTGTACATATGTGCTAGTTTTAGTAGTTTTCCGTAAACTTCGGGCAAAAATTCACTAACGAAATTGTGCTAAGAGACCGCTTGGGCTGGGTTTTGGACGGTGCTTTTTATCATAATGAAAATATGAATTATATAAGTCGAACACCGTTAATTCGAATTCCCAATAATTCGATTTACCCCTTATAATTCGAACTAGTTTCCTGTCAGTTAAATACTTCAAGTAATCTTAAATTAATTATCTTAAAACCCTTGCTAAGAAAGTACAACGAAAATGATATTTATAATGCTGATCCAACCGTTCTTTTTTATACTCACCTGGTAAAGTATTTGCATCAAAAAGGTAATTAATATGTCTTGCACAGAAAACCTTTTGCATATCAATGCGACCACCTTGGCTTCAAAAACGTAAGATCACTCCCAATTGACTATGATTTCAATCGAAAAGCATGGCCGAAGGGAACAAGTTTCGAAAAATGGATGTTGAATTTAGATGAGACGTTTAAGAAACCAAATCGAAAAAAAAAATTTTTTTTCTTCAATTGCTCTGCGCACAAAAATGATGTTCAACAAAAATTACAAAATATTCGACTTGAATTATTCCCTCCAACTGCACTTATTCAGCCCATGGATATGAGAATAAATATAATAAATTCAATTGTGAGTGAAAAAAGAAGCTTTTAAAGATTGGCTTAAAATAATTAGAAATTGCCTAACAAAATCGATTTTTTCGATGATGATTTCATGGATCAGGATGAAAACATTCCGTTAGGATGTTAAGCCGAAGTAGCTAAAAGGAATTTCGATTTGCTAAGAGCAGTGTACGACATTCCACACGAGTGTAAAGATTATTTCAAGGTATCATTGAAAAGGTTCAGAGGGAGGACAATAATTACTTTCAATAGACGATTGATATTAACGAAAACAGTGGAGACAATAGTGGTATTCCTGAAAGTGATATGCTTTTGATTATGATTTGATTTAGATTTCGTCGAACAGCTGTTCAAAGCTGTTCCATACAAAACGTCCAGGTTACCCAAAAAAAAGTTAGGAAAGTAAGGTAATTCTGATTTCGTTAGGAGTGTGACCGTTCTCTTGTTTGTTTACATTCAAACTAAATTTATAAATAAAAATAAATTTAAATATAAAAAATAGTCAAAGTTTATAGCTTTTTCAAGCTTGGCGCAAGGTCAATAAATGGTTGATTGTAATTCTATGCAATCAACACACTTCAACAGAACCAAACACACAACAATATTGGGATAGCAATGGTACGTCTGGACAACCGGCTGTTTCGGAATTGACAATTCACACAACAGCAGACTTGTTGCCACTACACTTCAACCACTAATAATTAGCGCTATTTATAAACTCAATGAACCGAATAAAGGCTTGAGAGTTCAACTTTTTTGTGAAAACCAGCCTATATATAATATAAATAAATTATAAAGAAAAAATTTACAAATTAAATGAATAATTGTACTCACTTTTGACATGTGGCGAACATTCCAAAACTGCATATTCTGCCAGCAAACTATTATTTAAGTTGCTTAACAAAAATGTTTTAAGACTTTCCTTTGGCATTGTGTGATTTTCTTTTTTGTTTATTTCTGCGCCAATTGTCAATCAGATCGGTCACACTAACAGCTGTTCACAAGCCCTAAATCAATTTACTGCGCAAAAAGGGTTGTTCCGTCAACTGATTTAGATTTGCTTTTAGAAATCAAAATCAAATCTAATAGCCTATTTCCACTGGCTTCATTTCTTATCATTTTCTTTTCTAAAAATGATGCTGTTTCCATTGACGAATCGTCATCTTTTTGACATTCGCAATGCCACGTTGACAAAAACAGCTGAATGGTTTGATTATAACAACAGGCGCCACTTTCAAACTAACGGAAAGAAAGACATACTCGTCAGGAAAGCAATTACGCGGGGCGAACACATTGTCATCGCCCTGAATTATCAGCAGAAAGCTAAATACACATTTTTTTTTGACTAATTTATATTTTAAACAAAATGGCGCCTTCTTTTTAACATCAAGTCAACAGTTTATTGGTGATACTTTCTATTTCCAGAAAGTAACGAGTAAAGCCAGAGAGTAGCGAGTACTTTTTTTAAAAATACCAAATTCCTTCGTGGGGAATGCCATCATTTTTGAGAAATGAAAGAAATGAAGTGCAAAATGCAACAACAATTTGTATTGAAAAAAATTATATAATTTTCTTCATTTCTTTGGTGGAAATAGGCTATGAATCGCTTTCATGAATACCACTAATGAATCTGTTATATTTTAATGTTCTAAACAAACGTGAAATGCGAGAGTCTTTCCGGACGGTATATAATGGGTTGGTTCAACAATCATCAGTTCTTTATTTAATGTTAAAGCCCGTTTCCACTGGCATCATTTCTTAAAATTATCTTTTCTTAAAATTTTTCCATTCACAATGTCACGTTAAAAAAAAAACTGCATTGTTTGTTTTAAATAACAGGCGCCACTTTCAAACTCACGTGGACTTTTTGAAATCTTTAGCAACAAAAAGATATACCCGTCAGGACAGCAATTCCGCGTGTCGTGCGCATTGTCAGCAGAAAACTAAATACACAACTTTTTTGATAATTATAATAATAATTTGTGATACACTTTCGGTAACCAGAGAGTAACGAGTACTTAAATTAAAAAATATATCAAAGTCTTTCTCTGACAAAATCTTTCGGGGCGAATGTCATCATTTTTAAGAAATGAAAGGCAAAATGAAGTGGCAAATCTTTTGGAAAAAATTTGTGTTGGGCTTTTCCTGTGAGTGAGTGATCAAAATTGAGTTGTTCACTAAACTGAACAAGTGAACATGTTCTTCTTCAATTGTTCATTTTTGTTCAGTGAGTCTTGTTCAGTGAAAGTTGTTCATTCTCTCTTTCTCAGTGAGTGTTTCAGTCTTTCTTGCTCAGTGGGTTGTTCTGTGAGCTGTTCAGTGAGTTGTTCAGTCTCTCTTGCTCAGTGAGTTGCTCCTTTAGTTGATCCGTGAGCTGTTCAGTGAATTGTTAGTATCTCAGTTTGCTCAGTGAGCTGCTCGTCATAGCAATAGCAAGCACCCGGCTGTAGTGGAACCAGTTGTCTGACAGTACAAAAACAACAAAGACTCTTCCCTTGAGGAAATGGCAACGAAGTCGGTCTTATAAGCCAACAAAGGATTACAAGCTTTGTGTATAAGCCAGCACCTGAATATAGGAGCTACCGTCAATTGGTTCGAAAGATTGCTAATCGTCACCATGTCTAATGGTTAGTTGACGAGCAAGTGAACACCTACACAAATGATCTATTGAATAACCGAACTGTTGAACAACGTAAAATGAATTACCTTTACTCAACACTAGAAGTGAAAATAGGCTATTACTTTCTTTAATGCTTTTAATTAAATTGAAATTCTTTTGGAATCAAAATAATCAATCAGTGATATTAGAATTGAATCAAAAAAACCTATGATAGGTTCTAATTATATTAAAACTAAACTTGGAAAATATGAAATTTTCTCAAAATGAAAAATAGAGAAAAAATTGATTATAATTTGATTTGAAGGGTTGCGCCATAAAGCCATAAGACACATAAAAGAACAGTCGGCATTCAATTTTGTACTCAGGGTCTTATATACTTTCATCTGCCTGTTACATTTCCTTGAGCTCATATTACCCCCGCACAGGGTACAAAATAAGAAACACTTTAAAAATACAAAAAAACCAAGAAACAATAAAACAACTCCCAACCAGGGACAACAGCGTTCAGCTTCTGCTGCCATTGTTGCTGCTTCTTAGTGAAAATGAAAATGGGGTAGAAGGGAACAGCAGAGGGTAACTTAAGCCAGCAGCCGGCAGCTTTTAAGCTTTGTCTCTTGGCCCACTCGAGACCAACTCACTCGAATGCAATGCACACTCGAGCTCTGCAATTAGAAGTCAATGGGTTAATACAAGTTTATCTTACACACTTTTCCACTTTTCTGTTTCCACTTGTAGCCCTATGAGATGTACCAATGGAGGCATACAGAGCAGCCGACAACATCTTTGCCCCTGACACCGGGCAAGCTGGATAAGGTGACAGCTTGGCCATTTTCCAGTACGCCAGCCGGCTGCAGTGTGGGTAACCGAAACTCTGGTGAGGCAGCAGCAGCTACGTTGGATACGCAGAAAACATTGCAACAGATTTTAAGGAATCGTTTGCTTAACTGCTCGACACTGGCCGAGGTGCATGCGGTGGTCAATGAGCTGTTGAGCAGTGTAGATGAACCGCCACGCAGACCCTCCAAACGTAGTGTCAATCTCACGGAGCTGATTAGTGGCAGCGAAGGAACGGATTCTGAGGGTAAAACCTATGCGAATGCAGAAACCCAAACGGACTTGGAGTGTGAAGAAGAGAAGACAACTACACCGCCACCACCACCACCACCACCACCACCTCCTCCACCGCCAGGAATAGCCCCACCACCGCCTCCACCTCCCCCGCCAATCATGGGTGGTCCGCCGCCCCCTCCTCCGCCGCCAATCAGTGGTCCGCCGCCTCCTCCTCCTCCGCCTGGTAGTGGTCCGCCCTTACCGCCACCTGCACCTTTGGCTCCAGGTGCCATACCTCCGCCCCCACCGCCGCAAAGCTCTAGCAAGTCTGAAGCTCTACCCTCACCCGCACCTTTGCCAGATCCTGCCGAGGGCAATTGGTTTCATCGCACAAACAGTGAGTAGGAAAACCTTAATACCTCAATCTCAATGATCCATTCCCGCCCTCCATTTCTAGCCCTGCGCAAAAGTGCTGTTAACCCGCCTAAGCCCATGCGTCCGCTCTACTGGACACGCATTGTAACCACTGTGCCGCCCATACCGCGTCCTCCTTCGGTAACCAATTCCATTGACAGCACAGACAACAGTGGCAGCTCACTGGATGAGCCGGCAGACACTTCAGCCACAGCAGCCACAGCAGCAGCAGCATCCGCTTCTTCCAGTGGCGATACACCAGCCGTTAAGGAAATCTGGACCGAAATCGAAGAGACGCCCTTGGATAATATTGATGAGTTCACCGAACTCTTCTCCCGCCATGCCACTCCCGTTCGCAAACCCAAAGAACTGAAAGTCAAGCGTGCGAAATCCATTAAAGTTTTGGATCCAGGACGTTCCCGTAATGTGGGCATTATTTGGCGTAGTCTTCACCTGCCCTCCAGCGAAATAGAGCACGCCATCTACAATGTGGACACCTCGGTGGTCAGTCTAGAGGTTCTGCAGCAAATAAGCAACACCAAGGCCACCGCCGATGAGCTGCAAATGATTAAGGAGGCAGCTGGTGGTGAAATACCGCTGGATCAGCCCGAACAATTTCTGCTAGACATTTCCCTCATCTCCATGGCCAGCGAGCGCATCTCTTGCATTGTATTTCAGGCCGAATTTGAGGAATCGATGACACTGTTGGTGCGTAAATTGGAAACGTTATCGCAACTGTCGCAGCAACTCATCGAAAGTGAAGATCTCAAATTGGTATTCTCCATTATACTGACGCTGGGCAACTACATGAACGGTGGCAATCGACAGCGTGGACAGGCGGATGGTTTCAATCTGGATATATTGGGCAAACTGAAGGATGTCAAGTCCAAGGAGTCGCAGACCACGTTACTACATTTTATAGTACGCACCTATATAGCGCAGCGCAAAAAGGAGGGAGTCCATGCCATGGAATTACGTTTGCCCATACCAGAGCCAGCGGATGTGGAGCAAGCGGCGAAAATGGATTTTGAGGAATTGCAACAGCAGATCAAGGAACTGAAAACAAAGTATTTAGGTGAGAGGAAAAGTACAGGTTAACAGCAAAAGAACAGCAACTATCTATTAAAAGTGCTGTCATGCTAAGATATTCTAAGACAGGGTTGCCCGAGCAAAGAAATAGCTCGCGCGCATACGGTTTACGCGCTCCATAAGCATGGGGGCGAAAACATTTCTCTATTTACACATATATGAGCTGAACGCATGCCGAAGCTGAGGAGAAGAGAGCAAAAAGCCTTTCAGTCGCTGGCTAGCCTTTGATGCTGTCAGGTCGAGGCAAATTCACGGTGCCTGATTTTCGCACACCAATACACTCTCACTTTTTGGCCGCGCCATAGAAGAACTAACATAGAAGCACACTTTGAAACGCCTCTCTATTTTGAGTGATGTTAACTCCATTGTGACAAGTAGATACTTCATAGAGACAACAAAATCTGTTACTCAAAAATACTGTCGACGTAGGAAAACACGGTGGTTAGAGGGAGACGGACATAGTTTTAAAAAAAGTCAGAGAGTCAAAGAAAACCTCATAAATCCAAAATGACAGCGAACAGCTGACAAATATCTGAGTGAAAAGTTGTCGTCGCAGCAGATTGTGCCATAGAAAAACTAACATAGAAGCACACTTTGAAACGCCGCTCTTTTTTGAGTGATGTTAACGCCATTGTGACAAGGAGATACTTCAATAGTGACAACAAAATCTGTTACTCAAAATTATTGTCGACATAGGAAAACACGGTGGTTAGAGGGAGATGGACATAGTCAAAAAATAACTCAAAGAGCCAAAATGACAGCGAACAGCTGACAAATGTCTGAGTGAAAAGTTGTCGACGCAGCAAAGTGTGCTTCTATGTTAGTTTTTCTATGATTGTGCTTCTTTGTTAGTTTTTCTATGGCCGCGCTCTCGTTGGCCAAAGCTGACATAAAGCAACAACAACTAACTTGCGTGCTCTCCTCTCTTTCTTTCCGAGCGAAGGTCTGCAACAACAATTTCGTATGTGTCTCTCTCCTATGTCTCCAACAAACACCGAACGCAACAACAATGTTGCTAATCCGTTGTCAGCACGTTGTCGCGCGCGTTTGCTTGAAACAGCAACGACCACACACACACACAAACAAAAATCGGGTTTCTCTTTCTATTCCTTCTTTTTGTTGAAGTTTGTAGAATAGTTATATATTAGCTCAAACAATAAAACGGCGTCTTTGACAGTTTTTTGCGATTGGTAGAGGAAGGATGGAATATTTTCCAAGTCTAAAATAAACTTGATCTGCGATTCGTTCATGCAGAAAGAAATACTTACTTCAAAGCAAATCAAATATTTCCTCAAATATTCTGAAGATTTTTTAAAAGTTCGCCGAGATTTAAAAGCCTTTAAAAGAATGCCTTAAATTCTTATAAGAATTGTAGGCACTTTCACTTCTGCGGAATTTATTCACTACAAAAAGGATTCAAAAATTATGTTTAAGTTATTATTATGCGCTGCAAACCCAAAACCTTTTTCAAGAGATCCGGTTCGAATGTTCGAATTAAAATTTACTGATGGTTAATGTTTCGAACCTCATGTTAATTTCCAAAAATATGGTCTCAAACGTAATTGTGTGAGAGAGAAAAAGTGCAATTGGTTAGGGCGAATAATTGAGCCTGAGAATGAAGACATATTCTGTATGGACTCTAACATTGCGGGTAGCAAATATGGTGCTCGATTGAAGAAGTTAATGTCGAGGTTATCATTGATTCCGGGTCGTCACACAACATAGTAGATCGATAGTCGTGGTTAGAGTTGAAACGGATAGAAGTGATCCCTAACAAAAGCGGTAAAGAGAGTTAAAAATTACTTTTCGATCATATGGTGAACATCCTCTCAAATGCATTGACTGATTTTTATGTGGCTGACGAATTTGGAAACATTTTGCTCGAATACGAAACCTGCCAATTGGTTATAACGCCTTGTTCTGTTCAATAGCAACAATACCTGCCAATCATGAAGACTTTCAAGGGCCTAGCCCAGCCATATAGACGGGATCCGGTAGCATTGAAAAAAATTATGGTCGACGACAAAGTTGATGAGCAAATAAGTGATGTGTCGAAATGGGATTCAAATGGGGTTGTTCTTGTTTAAGTTGTATTTGCTGAATTTGTATTTGTCTTCACGCGCCCTTATGCACATCCTGGGCACACCTGGTCTAGGATAATGCCAATAGTAGCATGGTATCACTTTTAATCGATAGTTGCCGTAATAAGAGTAATCGATGTTTCGAATTTCCCATAATTTCTGAAGTATTTCACAATTTTTGCTTTGCCAAAATTGTGTAAAATATCCAGAGTTTCTGATACAAGGTATCCTTATAGCCTATAATTTACAAACTTTCCCGCCATCGGCATTTAAATCTTGAGAAATGGTGGGAAAAAAGCTAAATTAGATGCTTGCATCTCTTTACCTACAGCTCTGAGCTGTACAAGGGTCAAAAAACAACAGAAAAGCAGCCGAAAGACTAAGGCTCGCAGCCGAGAGCTGTGACTTGTGAGCCGTCTTGCTTCACCCGGCTCTCGATCTGTGGCTCTCTGCTTAACCGCAATGAGAACGCATGACCGCGTACCTCCAAATCCTCTTCACTTGGCATAAAGAGTTGTCTAAGGGCCGTTTTCTCATGTTCATGTTTTTGCTCAAATCGAAATCCATCTACATTTAGCAACTAGATGAATTTTATGCAATTGGTTGTCTCATGTAGGTTGATTATAAATTCGGGCATTTGCGCCACGGTCACACCGGGAGGGCTGGAATGGTACAATACTAGGTTGACAGCACCTCTGCACTCGGCTGATTATTGTTTTTTTTATTGCGCGCAAATTTTAAAAATTAAAGCAAGACTTTTACAGAGAAGGAGAAGGTTTTTGTTTTGGAACGACTTGCTACTATGATGGGAGATTAAGCAGTAGGTCGAAAGCTATGTTCGCACAGGCAAATAATTTGGAAAAATTTTCATGAAAATTGGGCTAATTGTGGAACTTTCCGGCCATATTTGATCAAATTATTTGCGTATGGAACCTTAGTTTAAGTTTTTAAACCAGTAAAATCTTTAATCATGGCTTTTTTTTTTATCAAAATGTAGCCTAATTATTTGGATGTGTAAACTTAGCTAAAGCAATGAACTAGGGGTATCAGAATGTGCATCTGTAATTTCAGCAATGTCTGCAGGTGTTCTTGTATATTAAAGGCACATTCAATATTTTCCATTTTTGGTTTACTTAATAACAATTCAGACTTTACTGTTTTTAGCAGCAGTTTTTTTTTGTTTTCAAATATTTTTCAGTGTGCTTACTTAATTTGCATTAGCATGTTCATGGTTTTGAAATCAATGAGGATGAAGTAGATTGCTACGAAATTCATCTAGATGGTTAGCATTGAACATGAGCAAAGCAAATGCAGCAAATCCACCTAGATTTGCAGAAACACCAACATGAGAAAATGGCCCTAAGTGGTCGTTAAGTGAAACTTGTATTCTTTTCCTGAAATTGCAAGATTCTCGATATTGTAACTCCAAAGCGCATGGCAGAGAACGAAACTTGTACCTTTTACCTGAAAAATACAAGATTTCCTCTATTATTACTCTATTATATGAAGATTTTGTTTGTAGGTCAGTGGCAGGCAAAGCTTCATCGCCTAGATGGGCATGAAGTTTTTCGATAGTTTCCCTCTGCCTCATTCCGTTTTTTATATCGATAACTCTTGTGGTCAGATAAGTTCAACTAAAACTTAACGAGTCAAACTTTATCATGTAAATGCGCACGCAGTTTTGACAACCAAAGAGATCTTCATAAAGCAAACTTCACCGTGTAAACACAGACTTATTAATAGTGGTATTCCTGAAAGTGATTTAGATTTGATTTAGATTTGGTCTGACAGCTGCAAAAGAAAACAAAATCAGCTTTAGGGCTGATATTGATTTGATTTCGTCGATTTAGATTTGATTTCGTTTTGCTTGCTGGTGAGACCGTTCTCTTCGAATCAAATTACGCGCCGTAATTGTTTTTTTTTAAATTCTACTGTGATTTAAACATCAAGAACGTTGCAAGTTTCTGCATTTCAGTCTCAATAACGAAAAGAATTTTAAAGGTATCAAGTTTTTAGAGCTTCTGCCATATCCACAGTTCGGCTGAAATGTTGTACGTCACAAATTTTTTCACAATTTCAATCTGCTTCTTTCGGCATGGTAACGAAATCGAAAGCAGCCATGGTCACGCGTAGCCCTCTGGGGCCGAAACATTTCGCTATTCACACTAATGGCTTGTGCCAATAAAGTAAATAGCAGTCGCTGGAGAGCAGACGGCTAGTTCACAGCGCTTTATTTTCGCACACCAACACACTCACTTTTTGACCTCGCTCTTCTTGACCAATGCTGATTTAGAGTTGCTTTTACGAAACCTACATCAAATCTAAATCGCATTGAGGAATACCACTAATATTCTAAATAATGCCCTCAGAAAACATCACTTTTTTTGTGGTCGAGAAATATCATTAAAAAAATATTCGAAATCTGATATATCGTCTCAGAAAAATATTCAATAATGATATATCGTCTTTTTTAACAAAAATGCCAATATTTTGATAAATCGATATTATTTCCGGCATCCCTAGTTTTAACAACACTGGGCTCCACATTCGACAAGGTACAGAGACTAGAAAATTTAGACTGAACGTTTACGCAGTCGACACCATTTTACTCAGCAATTAGACAGCTTTTTGCTGTCATTTTCGCTGAGTTTATTTGAAACAAAGCCTGATCGCTCTAACGACTGTGTATTCTTATGCATACTATAAATTTTTGTAAAATATCGCAATGCACACTATCGGTTAACTTCACATCATGAGACACAGTACAAATTTGATCTCTAATACTCATGGCTACATTTCGCCGAGCGAGTCAGGCAAGCCACTGTCGAACTTGATTAATCATGCTCAAATGAGAGATGACTCCAATCGTGGTACAATGGACTTGCACCGCAGTTATAAGACCTGAAATAGGTTTCGCTGGTGCTCTTTGCACCACATCTACAACAGTGCCGGCCAAATGGAGAGGATAAAAAAGTGTTCTTGTGTTGGGGAGCAAGAGCAGCCGTTTTACTTGCAGTTTAGTGTTCACCAATTCACACAATCATGGGTTCGGCTCGCGATTGTGTAAAAACATGACTGACTTCGGCTCCTGGTAGCTATGGCTGGCCGGCTGTGATCTACTATCTATACTGATGGCTTGAAATTTGGCAATTACTCCAAAGAACTTGGCATCAGTCATTCCAAATAGAAATCTTTGCCACCAAGGAAACCCCTACCAAATGCAAAGTACTCAGTTTGAACCCTGAGTAATAGCTCTTGGTTCAATGTCTTTTAACTCAGTATTGGTACAGGTTTGTTGCAAATCTCTTTCGCAGAGATGGCAAAGCAATCCGACATACTCCCTACAACGAACTACTGCCCTATATGAAAACTGTCGTCCATGATAGACCATATACGATGCTGCTTAGTCTTATAGCGACTTTTAAAGAAAAAAGTTCTTCAAACTTGAACATGAGACTCGACCACGATTCTAATGTTGCGTTACATATCATAAACCTATCATTCTTTGTAACATTAAATATTTAGCCTTTGTTGCCAATGTCATAAACATTCCACCTTTTGTAATAGCATTAAATATTAATAGCCGCAGTGACAGGGATCAGCCCAGCCCAGCAGATCAACCATGAGAACCACTTGAAAAGGTCATCCGGCTCCCACCACTTAATATGCATCGTGTGAGGCAATGTGTATTCCTCACACGAATGCATTTTTATATTTATATACACGAAGCTATCTTTACAAATACAGCCTGAGTTAAGTTTAGAAGTTAAGGGATGAGAAACACTGAGCGGGGCAGTGCAAATGAAATCTTACAACCGTGCTCAACCAAAAGTGTATAAGTCTATACAAAAGTGGTGGAGTCTTTCTCACACTTCTTCTGCTCGTGTCCCGCATTTCATACTGAATTTTAATTCCATTTTCCTAGAATATTTTACTCATCTTCTACATACAGCTAGCTATAAGTCACATAAACTTACAAATATCAGGGTAAACTGTGAGCTTATTTAACATATAGCAGCTATCTGGAAGAAGCGTAATCGTCTCTTAAGCTGCCTTTACCCTTGTCATATATCTCAAAATTCTCTGAAGAGAAACTGTTATAAAATATAACCTATCCTATTTCATCAAAAAAGTCAAAATTTTCAAAATATTTAGACTTATTTGCTTTGCTATTACATTATCGTTAGAGAGTCTCTTGAGAGATATATGACAAGTGGAAAGGCAGCTTAAGATTTGGAAATATTCAAAAATTTGGTGAATATCTTTAGAATTAGACACTTTGATTCGAATATCAAACTTTTGTAAACTTTCAGTACTTTCTAATTAACTAAACTCTCATTTTCTGTTTTTTTTCCTTCCTTTCTTCCGTAGCCTGCAAAAAGACTGCCATTCGTGTAGTCAATGCCTCCAGCGATAATATTGTTGAGCCCTTCAAGTCCAAAATGGAGCAATTTACTTCCGGTGCTGACGAATCCATGATTAAACTGAATCAATTGTTGGACGAGTGTCGTGAAATGTTTCTAGAGACAATGCGTTTCTATCACTTTTCACCCAAAGCGAGCACTCTTACCCTGGCCCAGTGTACACCCGATCAGTTTTTTCAGTTTTGGACCAATTTTACGAATGACTTTAAAGATATTTGGAAAAAAGAAATTGCCAGTCTGCTCAACGACTTGTAAGTTTAAAATTGATTAATAATATTTATACAACATTTTGTTTTTAAATCACATTTTGTTTATTTTTTTTACAGAATGAAAAAATCCAAAGAGATTGAAACCCGTCGCAATAATTCCACTAAAGTGGAAAAGTCCAGCCGCTTGACACTGAAGGAGCGCATGCTTATGCGACGCAATAAAAAGTAGTTTTTTTTAATAATTTCTTAAGAATGCTAAGCAAATTTCTCGTTGTATGGAATAATTCTCCAATAATTGTTAAGTTGACAAAAAAAATCCAAAAGCAAATCAAAAGCAGTGCAACTCTTATTAAAAATAAATAAATGATTATTTTTTAAAGTCTTTGAGCCTATAAAAAAGTAGCTGGTGCTTTGCATTGAAGTTTGAACTGGCAGCAAGTTGATACTAACATTTAATAAATAATTTACACACACAGTGTAAACTTTCAGACCAATGTTCCATATTTTAACTTAAAAGAAATGTCTTATATGTGGACTTGAGCTATGGCTCTGAACCGCGTTTGAACCGATTATAAACAGGTTCCATACCGACCCTAAACCAGTAAAATATCCAACTCCATATTACCAACCTACAGTCGCAATATTAAGTTCATAGCGTAAATTACTTCTAGAAAATGGCTCTAAAACACTTTTAAACCGGTTCCAAACCTGTTGGATACCGTTCCTAAGCCAATAAAATATCCAACTCCAACTTAATAACAATGCCCACAGACGAATTCTGTTTACTCAAGAGAACATGTTCACCCTAGAGAAATCGTTCAACAAACAGAACGTTAAAGTGTATGCTGTGTCATCAAAACAATCGTGCGAACTCCTTTCGAGAGTTCAGAGAGGTCACCATCCGGCTTATGTGATGGTTTGGTCGCCTATGATGGGGTCACCAAGCTACATTTTTGTGAAAAAGGAGTCAAAACTTCGCCGAAAGTGTATCAATCCGACGTTTTGGAAAAGGTTGTGAAGCCTCTCAACACAACATTTTTTGCAAACAAGCCGTGAACCTTTCGACAAGACACCGCCCCAGCTCACAAGGCAAGAACGACTCCAACATGGCTAAAAAACCATGTACTTCATTTCTAAGGATGATTGGTCTGCTGGTCCATTGGACTACAAACTGAGGTCCATTCTCGAGGCTATGGCTTGCTCTACTCGATACCCAAATATTGAGTCTTTGAAGAGCGCTCTTGTCCCAACAAGTGTACAATTTCTCAATGCATGCATGAGGTGCGCACTGCGATCGATGAGTGGCCAGACAGAATTCGGCGTTGCTGGAAGGCACAAGGCGGCCATTTCGAATAAGTTGTTCTACGATTTGTAGCCCTTGAGTGACCGAATAAAAAGAAGAAACAAGTATGGGAAAACATTCATTCGTTTTCATTTTATGACCAAAAAACCGTGTACCAACAATTGTGATTACTAGGAATATTTTGAAAAAATTTCATATTAATATCTTGCGACGCTCCAGGTGCTCGCAACATTAGTAAATGTAAAAATGGCACATTATTTCTACCTGAAGTTACACATTTTCATTATTATTATTATTATTATAATTTGAATAAGTAACTTGAAGAACATAAATAGAAAAATTCAAACACGCGCGCACATTCCAAACGCGCGCCATCTATCGATTGCTAACAGCTGACGATAGGCAGCCCGACAGGTTATCGAAATCGCGCGTTCTGCCACGATTAGCTGCGCTCGCTGCCACCGGCGACTGCGCCCAGCAGCCTATAAAAGCTGAGCATCAGCGAACTGGCAGTTCATTTTGTCCCCGACTTCGGTCGTGTCAACACCTTGGAGTGTCAGATCTCAACCAAAGAAATGCTAGTGCGGTTACCGAGTCGGCATCTGTGTCTGGACGGGACTCCCGGTTGAATAGCCCCCTCGCTTGCCCGTCCAACTTCCACCCTGCGGTCACCGAATCGGCAAAGATCAAGACGAACCAGATCTGCCCCGGCTTGATCCTTCAAGAGCGACGTACGACATCTGGAAGAAAACATCACGGCACGACAGGGATTGAGACCATTCTCCCAGAGAAGCCTCAATAAAAAAAAGCTAATACCCACGAACAAGCCGGCGTCATCGCGCATTCGCGATCATCCAGCTGATGACCTCTAGAATGTGCCAGAGTGGAACAAGCGTTTAAGTGAGCGATATGTATAGATTTCAAAAAACTGCGCCAAAGGTGGAACGACTTTTGCAACACTGTTAAATCCTGTCTAGGTGGCAACTCTGTCAGCTGTTTAACATTGAGCTTGAGTATTTTATTGTTTTCACAATACGGTCATACTGTGCATGCCAGCCTATTTAAAGCGGCGTTGGCATTGCCCGCCCGCAGTCGAGCTGGGCCATCCGAAGGGAGAGGGTGGCCTACAACTGATTTACCTTTTTTTTTTTTTTTTGTTTGCCGGTGGATTTTTATTTCTTATTTATTTCCTTCAAACGGAGTTTTGCTTCAAGGGGAACTTTCTTCTATTTGACCGACGCAAGCCAACTTTTTATGATGACATTTTCAAGGTGATGTGGAATTCAACTGGCACTTTCTATTTTTGTGTTAGCAATGTTAGTTCTGGCATTAGTCTTGGCAAAAGCCACAACCCAAAATCATTTTTTTGCTTTACTTTCAGTGCATTTTTGGTGAATTCTTCATTCTCTTTATTCTCTTCTTTTTGTTTTTTCTAAAATAATTTTTAGAATCTGAGGAACTGAAATGAATAATAGTTCAATTTAAATTCCACTTGAATTCGAAACAGACCTGTTAAATATATTTGTTCAACTTGTCCATTCATGTGCTCACTATTTCTAGGACCCCGGGCGCAAGGGTGTCACCCCAACATTCCCCAATAACTGGGGGTTTGGGGGCTCGAGCACGTCTGCATATGTGCCTTTTAAATGTGTTGAGGGCAGTGTGTCCAAATGGCAAAAGCCCATCCCATGGGATAATAATTTTCTTTCATATAATTCATGTCTAAAATTACAAATTCTCTTATTTTAACTTGAGGGAGAAGAAAGAAAAAGTGTTTAAAATGGCTGACAACTCGGAGCATATCTTACCTCAAAATTTTAAGTATTGCAGCAAAGTGAAAATACGCTTGGTACGATTCTGAAACTGTGCCGTACTTGACTGCGATGGGCAGCACTAAAATTTGAATTGGGAGCTGTAATTTATCTTGGCAAAAGCCACAACCCAAAATCATTTTTTTGCTTTACTTTTAGTGCATTTTTGGTGAATTTCATTTGCTTTTTTCTAAAATAATTTTTAGAAACTGAAGAGCTGAAGTGAACAATGGTTCAATTTCATTGTGGCAAAAGCCACATCAAATCATTTTTTTGCTTTCTTTTCATTTGGTTTTTTCTAGAATAATTTTTAGAAACTGAAGAACTGAAGTGAACAATGGTTCAATTTCATTGTGGCAAAAGCCACATCAAATCATTTTTTTGCTTTCTTTTCATTTTGTTTTTTCTAAAATAATTTTTAGAAACTGAAGAACTGAAGTGAACAATGGTTCAATTTCAATTCCACTTGAATTCGAAACAGACCTGTTAAATATATTTGTTCAACTTGTCCATTCTTGTGCTCACTATTTCTAGGACCCCGGGCGCAAGGGTGTCACCCCAAAATTCCCCAATAACTGGGGGTTCGGTGGCGAGAGCACGTCTGCATATGTGCCTTTTAAATGTGTTGAGGGCAGTGGTGTCCAAATGTCAAAAGCCCATTCCATGGGATAGGAACTCATAATTCTGCTGGCGTCGGCAGTGTTCGGCTTTCCAACCAACAACAACAAGGAAAACATGACTACTGCAATCGAGTGCCCCGACTGCAAAATACACTGTACCAAGTTCCTATGGCTTTAATTTCCTAAGATAATACTGAGCTAACTTCTTCGACTGCATATATTTTTTCGTTCGGCTTGACATGCCTCTCATTATTTTGAATTACTGTTTTTTTGCTAGGCGTCCTTTACATTTTATAAATTATTTGTTCGGATCCTATTGTGCTTCCCAGAATAGATAGAACATCGTGACTCAATATATATTAACATATGGCCAATATCCAACTCAAAAATTTTGGCTTTGACCGTTTTTCGCGGTTAAAAGAGGGAGTGATGGACAGGGCTTTATCGACTCGGCTGTTGATACCCGCGAAATCAAAAATACCCGCGGTGTTCAAAGAACAAGATGGCCCTGATTGATGTAATAAAAAGAAAATTGTGCTGTGGCAGCATTATGATGGCGGCTTGTCAAAAATCATCTGGGAAAGTAAAGGTGCTGCCCTTGAAAAGGATCGTAAATATAGTAATTATTGAGTTGAATTACGTAATTGACAACAGTTTGTGTTTTCTAGGAGACCATTGCAACGCGGCCTTGGCTTCGTTAAAGGACAGATTGCGCTGCCGGCGTGCTGAGCACGCCAAGAGTGGAAGAGATGGTGGCGTACCCATCGTAACTCAAGAAGGCAGCGATGTGGAGTGGGGGTCAGCATCACATATGTCTTTATTGCCAGACTTATCGGCGTTAATTCTCTGTTACAGAACCTATAGCTCCTTGTACGAGATGGCTGATGATGAAGAACTTTGGCCCAGCTCTAAGTGATTCAATTGTGGACGACGGCGATTCTGTATGTCGAACGATGAACTGCAGAACTTAGTCGGACTATGGGACTTCTTTGTCACCGCAAGTCGTAGATCACATCTCCTAATCTATGTCGTTGCATTATAAGTAAATGATAACGAGATGCCATGGCTCAAACTGTCGATTCAGTCCCTTCCCTAGTTGTGTCCATAAAGAACCATTTATTTGCCTATTAAAAATAAAGGTCACGATGGACCTAAAAATCATTTTATTATTTGCAAAATAGGATTAACCCAACTCGGTGCCTTTACTACCGCTTTTTACAAATCACAGAAAGCTATTGTATCAACTATTGCATTATTGGAGGCCACCATAACTATTCGCTGGTAATTAATTTAAATGTTCCCGCCAAGTTGAATTTGTAAACAAAACAACTAGAGATGACCTCCTTTTTTCGCACTTGCTATCGGCGAAATAATGTGCAGTGATTTCGCACACATTTCGTAAATATGTATCTCCGTCTCAAGCTCATAGCTTAAATTACTTCTGAGCAATAGCTCGGAACGCACACCTTTTAAACAGGTTCAAAACCGGTTGGATGCCGGCCCTAAACCAATAAAATATGCAACTACAACTTAATAACAATGCCCCCAGACGAATTCTGTTTACTGACGAGAACATTTTCACCATAGAGGAAGCGTTCAACAAACAACGATTGTTCAAAGATGTTTGAACAGAGCAATTTGAGCGCTACCTGTGTTTGGGACTCAAGTGCAAGGCGTATAAAAATAGATTAGAAATTAAAAATCCCTTAGAAAAAGGGCCACATCTGTATTCAATAAGATTGAAATTCAAGCAGCCTACAACCATGTGGTATGTCATGTGCTTGCTTGGGGGTAGAACAAAAAATGTATAAAAAGGAAAAACCAATGTATTAATAAACAGTCAGCTTCGTCATGCGGAGCGGATCACTCGCAAGCGGACTTGCGTTTTAGTGATCATTGGTCCTACGTCCCTGAAAAGGCAAACTTGCTTAATTGAATGGCATTTGCTCAGGTCGAAAAAAAAGGCATTCAAATGTAAGGATAGCCTAAGGCGGTGATGGGAAGGGAGAAAAAGGTATTCCTAAGGACGTAAGAAGGAATCCTTCTGCGCATTGGCCCTGCATGAGGGGGAAAACGGCGATAAATTCGCCAAAAAAGTGGCCTGTCAAGCGTTGGTGACTGCCCGGCGTGAGGAGGACTACGAACTGAGGCACATTTGGTGCCTTTCAAACAGGAAGAAGGAACGAAGAGAAGGAGGAGCAATGGGTACAAATCCCGAAAAAAAGCAGAGGCCAAGTCCGTGCGTGACAGACTAAAAAAGAGCAGTACTCCTGGAGCTGATATACAACAATAGAGTGGATGCTGTGTCATCAAAACAAGCAGAGAGGTCACCAGGCTTATATGATGGTTTGGTGGAGAGTCGCCTATGATGGGGTCACCAAGCTTCATTTTTGTGAAAAAGGAGTCGAAAACTTCGGCAAAAGTGTATCAATCCGACGTTTTGGGAAAATGTAAAGCCTCTCAACACGACAATCTTGGCAAACAATGGACCTTTCAACAAGACTCCGCTCCAGCTCACAAGGCAAAAACGACTCATGTATCGAACTTCATTTCTAAGGATGATTGGAGTGCTGGTAAGTGCCCAGACCAAAATCCATTGGATCTATTACAAACTGAGGTTCAATCGCGAGGCTATGGCTTGCTCTACTGGACATCCAAATATTGAGTCTTTGAATCGCGCCCTTGTCAAGCAGTGGACAATTTCTCAATGCATGCATGAGGTGCGCACGGCGATCGATGAGTGGCCAGAGAGACTTCGGTGTTGCTGGAAGGCACAAGGCGGCCATTTCGAATAAGTTGTTCTACGATTTGTAGCCCTTGAGTGACCGAATCAAAAGAAGAAACAAATATGGGAAAACATGACCAAAAAACCGTGCACCAAAACAATTGCGATTAATAGGTATATTGTGAAAAATTTCATATTAATATCTTGCGACGCGCACCTGGGCTCGCAACATTAGTAAATGTAAAAATAGCACATTATTTCTACCTGAAGTTACACATTTTCATTATTATTATCATTATAATTTGAATAAGTAACATGAAGAACATAAATAGAAAATTCAAACACGCGCGCACATTCCAAACGCGCGCCATCTATCGATTGCTAACAGCTGACGATAGGCAGCCCGACAGGTTATCGAAATCGCGCGCTCTGCCACGATTAGCTGCGCTCGCTGCCACCGGCGACTGCGCCCAGCAGCCTATAAAAGCTGAGCATCAGCGAACTGGCAGTTCATTTTGTCCCCGACTTCGGTCGTGTCAACAGATCAAATTTAAGTACCAACTATGTCAACCGAAGAAACACTAGTGCGGTTACCGAATCGGCATCTGTGTCTGAACGGGATTCCCGGTTGAATAGCACCGTCGCTTGCCCGTCCAACTCCCATCCTGCGGTCACCTAATTGGCAAAGATCAAGACGAACCAGATCTGCCCCGGCTTGATCCTTCAAGAGCGACGTACAGCATTTGGAAGAAAACATCACGGCACGACAGGGATTGAGACCATTCTCTCAGAGAAGCCTCAATAAAAAAAATCTAATACCCACGAACATCATGCGCGCATTCGCGATCATCCAGCTGATGACCTCTAGAATGTGCCAGAGTGGAACAAGCGTTTAAGTGAGCGATATGTATAGATTTCAAAAAACTGCGCCAAAGGTGGAACGACTTTTGCAACACTGTTAAATGCTGTCTAGGTGGCAGCTCTGTCAGCTGTTTGACATTGAGCTTGAGTATTTTATTGTTTTCACAATACGGTCATACTGTGCATGCCAGCCTATATAAAGCGGCGTTGGCATTGGCCGCCCGCAGTCGAGCTGGGCCATCCGAAGGGAGAGGATGGCCTACTACTGATTCACTTTTTTTTTTTGTTTGCCGGTGGATTTTTATTTCTTATTCGTTAATGCTATTTATTTCCTTCAAACGGAGTTGTGCTTCAAGGGGAACTTTCTTCTATTTGACCGACGCAAGCCAACTTTTTATGATGACATTTTCAAGGTGATGTGGAATTCAACTGGCACTTTCTATTTTTGTTAGCAATGTTAGTTCTGGCATTAGTCTTGGCAAAAGCCACAACACCAAATCATTTTTTTGCTTTACTTTCAGTGCATTTTTGGTGAATTCTTCATTCTCTTCTTCATTTTGTTTTTTCTAAAATAATTTTTAGAATCTGAGGAACTGAAATGAATAATAGTTCAATTTAAATTCCACTTGAATTCGAAACAGACCTGTTAAATATATTTGTTCAACTTGTCCATTCTGGTGCTCACTATTTCGAGCTGTAATTTATCTTCGCAAAAGCCACAACACCAAATCATTTTGTTGCTTTACTTTTAGTGCATTTTTGGTGAATTTCATTTGGTTTTTTCTAGAATAATTTTTAGTAACTGAAGTGAACAATGGTTCAATTTCATTGTGGCAAAAGCCACAACACCAAATCATTTTGTTGCTTTACTTTGAGTGCATTTTTGGTGAATTTCATTTTGCTTTTTAAAAGTAATTTATTTCTTTCAGTTGAATGTGAATTTCCCAACATTTTAATGTTCTGCTGCTCAGTGAGAGGCCAGCAAATGTTAGCACAGTTTGGTAAGAGACTTGATTTGGTTCGTCTGTGGCGGGAGGCATATTTCTGCGTCGCCTCCATTTTCTTTGCGTTTCAATACCTGTGCAATTTTGCTTTAAGTTGAACTCTTTGACATGGGTGCTGCCTGGACAGGTACGGCAGGCCTCCTGGAAGCCTACAGCTTTGCGACTCGAATGAGCGCAGACAGTCATGTTCCACTTTAACAAATATCGCAGTGATTCTGTCGGCGGTTCACATGGATGTTGGCCGCCGCAGCTAGTGCTGAGGCTGGGGACGCTTCACATATGCGTACCCTCCGCTGATTATAATTTTCTTTCATATAATATGAAATCATATTTGAAATTACAAATTCTCTTATTTTAACTTGAGGGAGAAGAAGAAAGAAAAAGTGTTTAAAATGGCTGACAACTCGGAGCATATCTTACCAATTTCCAGTATAGCAGCAAAGTGAAAATACGCTTGGTACGCAACGATTCTGAAACTGTGCCGTACTTGACGGCGATGGGCAGCACTAAAATTTGAATTGGGAGCTGCAATTAATCTTGGCAAAAGCCACAACACCAAATCATTTTTTTGCTTTACTTTTAGTGCATTTTTGCTGAATTTCATTTGCTTTTTTCTAAAATAATTTTTAGAAACTGAGGAACTTGAAATGATTTAAATTCCACTTGAATTCGAAACAGACCTGTTAAATATATTTGTTCAACTTGTCCATTTTTGTGCTCACTATTTCGAGGATCCCGGGCGCAAGGGTTGTCACCCTGAAAATCCCCAATAACTGGGGGTTTGGGGGCGAGAGCACGTCTGCATATGAGCCTTTTAAATGTGTTGAGGGCAGTGGTGTCCAAATGGCAAAAGCCCATTCCATAGGATAGGAACTCATAATTCTGCCGGCGTCGGCAGTGTTTGGCTTTCCAACCAACAACAAGGAAAACGAGAGTGCTGTAGTCGAGTGCCCCGACTGCAAAATACACTACCAAGTTCCTATGGCTTTGATTTCCTAAGATAATACTGAGCTAACTTCTTCGTCTGCATATATTTTTTCGTTCGGCTTGACATGCCTCTCATTATTTTGATTTTACTGTTTTTGCTAGGCATGCTTTACATTTTATAAATTATTTGTTCGGATCCCATTGTGCTTTCCAGAATAGATAGAACCTCGTGACTCAATATATATTAACATATGGCCAATATCTAACTCAAAAATTTTGGCTTTGACCGTTTTTCGCGGTTAAAAGAGGGAGTGACGGACAGATGGACAGGGCTTTATCGACTCGGCTGTTGATACCCGCGAAATCAAACCTTCCTTTAAACGGAGTTGTGATTCAAGGGGAACTTTCTTCTATTTGACCGACGCAAGCCAACTTTTTATGATGACATTTTCAAGGTGATGTGGAATTCAACTGGCACTTTCTATTTTTGTGTTAGCAATGTTAATTCTGGCATTAGTCTTGGCAAAAGCCACAACCCAAAATCATTTTTTTGCTTTACTTTAAGTGCATTTTTGGTGAATTCTTCATTCTCTTCTTCATTTTGTTTTTTCTAAAATAATTTTTAGAATATGAGGAACTGAAATGAATAATAGTTCAATTTAAATTCCACTTGAATTCGAAACAGACCTGTTAAATATATTTGTTCAACTTGTCCATTCTTGTGCTCACTATTTCGAGGACCCCGGGCGCAAGGGTGTCACCCCAAAATTCCCCAATAACTGGGGGTTCGGAGGCGAGAGCACGTCTGCATATATGCCTTTTAAATGTGTTGAGGGCAGTGGTGTCCAAAATGTCAAAAGCCCATCCCATGGGATAATAATTTTCTTTCATATAATTCATATTTGAAATTACAAATTTTCTTATTTTAACTTGAGGGAGAAGAAGAAAGAAAAAGTGTTTAAAATGGCTGACAACTCGGAGCATATCTTACCTCAAAATTTTAAGTATAGCAGCAAAGTGAAAATACGCCACAACCCAAAATCATTTTTTTGCTTTACTCTTAGTGCATTTTTGGTGAATTTAATTTTGTTTTTTCTAATAATAATTTTTAGAAACTGATCTTGACAAAAGCCACACCACCAAATCATTTTGTTGCTTTACTTTTAGTGCATTTTTGGTGAATTTCGTTTGTTTTTTTCCAAAAATAATTTTTAGAAACTGATCTTGGCAAAAGCCACAACCCAAAGTCATTTCTTTGCTTTACTTTAAGTGCATTTTTGGTAAATTTCATTTTGCTTTTTAAAAGTAATTTATTTCTTTCAGTTGAATGTGAATTTCCCAACATTTTAATGTTCTGCTGCTCAGTGAGAGGCCAGCAAATGTTAGCACAGTTTGGTAAGAGACTTGATGTGGTTCGTCTGTGGCGGGAGGCATATTTCTGCGTCGCCTCCATTTTCTTTGCGTTTCAATACCTGTGCAATTTTGCTTTAAGTTGTACTCTTTGACATGGGTGCTGCCTGGACAGGTACAGCAGGCTTCCTGGAAGCCTACAGCTTTGCGACTCGAACGAGCGCAGACAGTCATGTTCCACTTTAACAAATATCGCAGTGATTCTGTCGGCGGTTCACATGGATGTTGGCCGCCGCAGCTAGTGCTGAGGCTGGGGACGCTTCACATATGCGTTCCCTCCGCTGATTAAAATTTTCTTTCATATAATTCATATTTGAAATTACAAATTCTCTTATTTTAACTTGAGGGAGACGAAGAAAGAAAAATTGTTTAAAATAGCTGACAACTCGGAGCATATCTTACCCCGCAATTTCCAGTATGGCAGCAAAGTGAAAATACGCTTGGTACGCAACGATTCTGAAACTGTGCCGTACTTGACTGCGATGGGCAGCACTAAAATTTGAATTGGGAGCTGTAATTTATCTTGGCAAAAGCCACAACACCAAATCATTTTGTTGCTTTACTTTTAGTGCATTTTTGGTGAATTTAATTTGGTTTTTTCTAGAATAATTTTTAGAAACTGAAGAACTGAAGTGAACAATGGTTCAATTTCATTGTGGCAAAAGCCACATCAAATCATTTTTTTGCTTTCTTTTCATTTGGTTTTTTCTAGAATAATTTTTAGAAACTGAAGAACTGAAGTGAACAATGGTTCAATTTCATTGTGGCAAAAGCCACATCAAATCATTTTTTTGCTTTCTTTTCATTTGGTTTTTTCTAGAATAATTTTTAGAAACTGAAGAACTGAAGTGAACAATGGTTCAATTTCATTGTGGCAAAAGCCACACCAAATCATTTTGTTGCTTTACTTTTAGTGCATTTTTGGTGAATTTAGTTTTGTTTTTTCTAATAATAATTTTTAGAAACTGATCTTGGCAAAAGCCACAACACCAAATCATTTTGTTGCTTTACTTTTAGTGCATTTTTGGTGAATTTCGTTTGTTTTTTTCTAAAAATAATTTTTAGAAACTGAAATTGGCAAAAGCCACAACCCAAAGTCATTTCTTTGCTTTACTTTAAGTGCATTTTTGGTAAATTTCATTTTGCTTTTTAAAAGTAATTTATTTCTTTCAGTTGAATGTGAATTTCCCAACATTTTAATGTTCTGCTGCTCAGTGAGAGGCCAGCAAATGTTAGCACAGTTTGGTAAGAGACTTGATGTGGTTCGTCTGTGGCGGGAGGCATATTTCTGCGTCGCCTCCATTTTCTTTGCGTTTCAATACCTGTGAAATTTTGCTTTAAGTTGTACTCTTTGACATGGGTGCTGCCTGGACAGGTACGGCAGGCTTCCTGGAAGCCTACAGCTTTGCGACTCGAATGAGCGCAGACAGTCATGTTCCACTTTAACAAATATCGCAGTGATTCTGTCGGCGGTTCACATGGATGTTGGCCGCCGCAGCTAGTGCTGAGGCTGGGGACGCTTCACATATGCGTTCCCTCCGCTGATTAAAATTTTTTTTCATATATTTCATATCTGAAATTACAAATTCTTGGCAAAAGCCACAACACAAAATCATTTTTTTGCTTTACTTTAAGTGGATTTTTGGTGAATTTCATTTTGTTTTTTCTAAAATAATTTTTAGTAACTAAAGAACTGAAGTGAACAATGGTTCAATTTCATTGTGGCAAAAGCCACAACACCACATCATTTTGTTGCTTTACTTTTAGTGCATTTTTGGTGAATTTTGTTTTTTCTAAAATAATTTGTAGAATCTGAGGAACTGAAATGATTTAAATTCCACTTGAATTCGAAACAGACCTGTTAACTCTATTTGTTCAACTTGTCCATTCTGGTGCTCACTATTTCGAGGACCCCGGGCGCAAGGGTTGTCACCCCGAAATTCCCCAATAACTGGGGGTTTGGGGGCGAGAGCACGTCTGCATATGTGCCTTTTAAATATGTGTCCAAAATGTAAAAAGCTCATCCCATGGGATAGGAACTCATAATTCTGCCGGCGTCGGCAGTGTTCGGCTTTCCAACCAACAAGGAAAACAAGAGTACTGCAATTGGACATCATTTGAAAAAATTCCGACATGCCTCTTAGCTGGGTCGAACTCAGAAAAACTAAAATTTCCGTTCATGCTAATCGGTAATTTCATGGCTACGCTAACTTGACAGGCAGAAACAACGGATTCAATTCCGATGGGGTATGAACAGCAAAAATAGTTTATAATTTTTCCGACAGCAGCAAAAGTACGACAAAAATCATCGATTGGCGTAATTTGAAACCAACGGTTCCTGAGTGGATCGCGTGATAAACTGTCCGCCATAGTGTAATAGAGGTCTAAACAGAACGCGTTTCCTAAGTTTGCGAATAATAATGTAAAAAATAGATTACACAAAAATATTAACTAAAGAGTATCATTAAAACATATTGTTTACGAATTTGCCGCCTAGGGCGAATGCCTATTTTTCAATGAATGTATAGTCTGATCTATTACCTGATAGGTACCGTTTGGACTAAGGGTTATGCTCCCATGTCATGGGACTTAGGTCGAATTACGCAATTTTGATATTATGCACGTGCCTACCTCTGGGGACCAGAAGTTAATATTGTAACAATATTATTGTTCTGTGCTGTTCAATTATATTTATATTTTAAAGTTTGGCTTCAGGTGAGGATTAGCTGCCAGCAGCAACAAATTGTTGTTGTTTTCGATTTTCCATTAAAAAACCATTTCGCTCTGGCTCAATATTTTTCTTGGCTCGCTCTCGAAATGTTGTTTGTGTATGCGTGCGCAGGCACTAGCGTGTGCTCGCTCGCACACACGGCGTGCTTATGACCCAGGCATTTTTTTGTTGTCAAGAGTTTTGTTAAGTATGTTTTTATGGTTTTTCCTCCAGTGCCCAAATCACTTGGCCCATAGAGTAAACTAAGCGCAACCCCAAGATGTCGCTCTGAGGCAAGAATATTGTGGTCCCGCTGGACTCGCTGTGCAAGGAAAATGAGAACACGAATCGTCCAACTATGGCCCGTTCCGTGGGCACTGTGGGCAAATGGGGGAAAATGGGTTTCACCTCCACCCGCACCTACACACTGTCCGCCCTGCATCCAATGGCCGCTGCCCAAAGTCCGGCCTCGACCCATGACCATGATCCAAATGATTTATCCGCTTCGGTGCCAGAGCCGCCGAAACCGAAGAAATTCTTCAAATCCCGCAATGCCGCTCCACCGGAGATCATTGCCCAGATTATCCAGCATATGCCATCTCGCCCATGCGTGACACGCCCGAGCATCATCAGCAGCCACTCAAATTGAAGTTGGGCAAAGGCGGCGGCGGACATCCGAACAACGAGAAGTTTCGTAGAAAAATTGAGGGAAAAAGAAACAGAAGTTACAACTTCGGCACTTAAACTTTTTGGTAGTACGGAGATAAGAATTTGAATATCACCCTTAACAGTCAATGGCCGTATTCAGCAGAACAACTTGCTCCCTGATCAAGTATAAATTTGCAAAAATGTTCCTAGTGAACTCGAGTGAAGCGGCATTATAATAGACAATTTGAGGTATTATGATACAGGAGCATGTATCAAAGAAATAGTATGCTACTTTAAAGTGATTCTGCTCCCTCCAACAGCGGAAACTATCAACATCAGGGATCAATTATTCTGCTGAACACGCCTAATGTTACGCTTAACAGCACATTTGTGGTGCCTTTGTACACTGGCTGTGGGCCTTATTGTGCTTTGAGCAGCTGACGCAGCATTGAAAATGCACCATCTTAGTAGTGCGTTTCTACTACAGTTGCGTCCACGTTCGCATCCACTTATCGGCAAACGCGCGTTGAACTCCATATAAAAAAAGTCAGTTGATTGCCAAGGGGGGTGGTGAGGGGGGCGGCAATAAGTTGCGTCCACTTTCAACGCTGGTTCTGCCAACTTGTTTTTTCATATTTATAAAATGAATATCGATAAGACATTTTGATAACAAAATTTGGCATAACAATTGGCAGAATGTTAATTTGTTTAAATATTGTTGATTTATTTAAATAAAGTTTTCAAATGATGTCCAAAAATGGTTTATTACTTGACAATGTCATTCATACTTGTTTCAGAAAGGAGCATGCAAAGTGTGGGCCATCTGACAAAACGCCCGCCACCTGGGAATAAAATTAGACCATCTGAATTTGGATAATCCAAATAGCTTCCCAATCGATCACTATACTGCAAATGAACCAAGCGTAAAAAGAGCGACGGGCAAGCGGTCCAGTGGGGTTGAAAACCGAAAAGTCCCAGGCAGTAGCTTCACTTAAATCTGAAATGTTTGTCATCCACAGGAAAGAATTCCTTTAAAAATCGTGTGTCTTTCAAAAGGAACCAGCTAGAAATAATAAAGAAATTAAAACTGGAATACTAATGTAATTGTTTCTAGCTTACAATTGCCAAATATTACGTGGGTGGGACTCCTCGTACGCAACGCTTGTCATAGCACACTCGTTCAACACTTGCAAAACCTTTTTTAAACTGCATAAGCTGCAATTGTTGCTTTTCAATTGCAAATCAAAGTCACTTTAATTCATTTTGATTGATGCGCAAAGTTAAACAAAGAGATCAGATCATCTGTTGTGGATGCGGAAGTGGACGCTGAACGCAGTAGAACAGCGATGCCCAGCCGTATGCTCTTTGGGTACGTTTTGTTATTGTAATTGCACGGAACATAGGAAATCAATGTTCGTATACATGCAGGGCGCGAGGCATACGAAACGACAAACATGCTAACGATTTCGTGTGTATGCGACGCGTAGAACAAAAACCGGTTTTGTTCTCTTCTTTGATTGGAGTTTGCAAGCGCAAGCAAACTGACCAACAACATTTTCATTATTGGTATTGGTGCTTATCTTTGTGAGTATTGGTGAGTGCTCTGTCGTTTGCTGCTTTTGGGCATGCCTGCAGTAGAAACACCCCTGGGGACTTATCGTATGTGGAAATCGGCG